>JANHGN010008081.1:0-31614 GCA_024605025.1 Megaceryle maxima | reverse complement strand
AAATTACTTGCTTTGAAAGTGTACAAAGAGAAAAACAAAAATGAAAATAAAACATACAAGTATGAAAAAAATTTAAAAAAAAAAAAAAAAAAAAAAATAGGGGGGGGGGGGAGGTACATAATATAAAGCACCATGCAATTACTAAAACCAAGGCAACAAGCAAAAGCTACCGAGAGCTTCAAAAATCTTTTATGAGCAGAGAGCTCCAGATTAAATAAAATGTTAAATACTAACCAGATATGCCTCCAGGCTGCTTTCTTGACCTTAACCTTATACCTTCTACAGGTTAACCTCAATCTTTTACAAACAGGTGACTGTATGAAATGGGTGAGTACATCATAAGTTTCAAAGTTTTTACTCCAACCCTGCAAGTAAATACACAACATTTACTATTCCAGCTGTCAAAGATAAGATCTCGTGAAAGGAAGTACACCACCTAAATAGCATCATTTTATACTAGATCTGCATAGAGTCCTTAGAGAATCTGAGTAGTGCTGACTAAGAAACACAGCTACTACTGATTTTGATGGACCATACATCCCTAGATCAACTCAGTACCTGAAAATCCAATTTCATATATTTCCTTCTTTGTGTTAGGAAATATTTCCCAGCAGTTGCTGGGAAAATGCATTAACATTCCAAGAGCATGTTCAAAACATTAAGTGTTTTAAGTACTTGAATATTTATTCAAATAAGTTTCTAAAATAAATTAATTGAGAGAAGATACAACACTAAAATGAACTCTCTTCCTACTGATTGTACCTCTTGACATTTCTTCTTTAGCTTGCAGTGCTGAATGTTCAATAGTCTGGGAATGAATGCTGAAATGAGGGTGAAATACAACTTGAGTAAAATTCAACAATCTCAAGCAACTAAGGATGCATATACTGCACAGTGTGCTGAGGATTCATACTTATGAGACAAGATGAGAAACAGTACTCTAGGAACTGTCAGTATTGTACTTAAAAGAAACTTAGTGCCATAGGTTGTCCTTCTGTGGAGATTTCAGATCCTCAGATTTACTGATTCTTACTCACATGTCAGAAGAGAGCACTGGTTTCAGGAGAAGCCAAAATAATTCTCTTATGAATAGCATAACACATGGTTATTTACATTTTTGAACACTAGTGCAGTTATTAGCATTAATTTTAGCTCTTAGTTAAATTTGTAATTCATCATTATTTGGAGCTCAGCAGCTAATTAATGTTTTGAGAAATAATAATCCTTCAGTTTGTTTTTAAATGCTAGTATTAAGAGTTATGAGTTTCCAAACAATTTCATTAAAATATTAGAACCTTGAATATTAGGTATTTCTCTGTGCTTCTAAAGACAGTGTCAAAAGAGAAAAATAAATTATTTTCTAACACACTAATATTTCTGTTTCATGGATGCCAATAGAAAATTCTTCCTTGGTTTCATTAGCAATAACTATATTTCAGTATTCACAACTTCTCTGTGCAGCCTGCTGAAGCATCTCATCACCCTCAGGGTAAAAATTACTTCCTTATAGCCAATCTAAACCTTCCTTCTTTCAGTTTAAAACCATGGTCCCTTGTCCTGACACTACAGGACCTGGTAAAGTCTCTCTGTATTTTTTATAAACCCCCTTTATACATTAAAAGGCTACAGTAAGGGCTCACTGAAGCCTTCTCAAGGTTGAACAAGCCCAACTCTCAGCTTTTCTTCATAGAAGAGGTGTTCTATCTCCCCACTATTTTTTGTGGACCTCCTCTAGACCTGCTTTAAAAGGTCCACGTCTTTCTTGCACTGGGGACCTCAGAACTGTACTCAGTATTCCAGTTGAGGTCTTAAAAAAGAGGAGTTAGAGGTTGTCCTGGGTTTGGTCAGGGTTAATTATCACAAGCAGCTGCTGGCCCAAGCAGTTGGGAGGGGCCACAGCAGGGATAAACAACCAAAACAGCCAATGGGATATTTGCCACCATACTGATGTCATGTCTGCTATATAAAAGAAGGGCTGGTGTGTCTCTTTTCAACTCATATCTCCCTATTTAACAAGGATGTTATGGGGGACTGTGTCAAAGGCCTTAGAGAAGTCAAGGTGGATTACAACAGTGGCTCTGGTCTGTCTATCAGTGGTCACATGACAGAAAACCACTAGATTAGTCAGGCATAATTTGACCTTGGTGAAGCCATACTAGCTGTCTCTACTCAGTTTCCTGTCTTCCATGTGTCTTGACATGGCTTCCAGGAGGGTCTGTTGCATGATCTGAGCAAGCATGGAGATGAGACTGATGGATCAGTAGTTATCAAAGTCTTCCTTTTTTAAAAGTGGGTGTGGTTTCCCTTTTATCCAGTCAATAGAGATTTTACCTGACTGCCACAATTTTTCAAATCTGATTGAGGGTAGCTTGCTTGTAATGGTAGAATACATGCAAGTTAAAGTAGTAGTTTATGGGAATAGTTATTATTTATAGACTTCATGTCATGTTATTAATTTATGTATTTGTTGCTATTAGTTGGTGCTACCCCAGTCTTCATCACTCTGTAGCATGAAGTTACATGTTAGAGTACAATTCTAACATGCACTCCATAAAACAGTTTTCCTCTTGCCACACTGAAATAAGACCATAGTTACCAGCTTGATTCGATTGAAAAAAGTGACTTTTTTTTTTTTTCTTTTTTACCTCGTTTTTTGATGGAAGCTTGCATAGAAAATGTGCTGATAGGGTTACATTTTGAACTTTATTCACAAGAAATAGCATTCTCACTTTAATATGACCACTAGCAGGCAAAGATAATATTCAGTGAGATAAAGGGAAGCAACACACCTCCTTCAGAACTCAACTTGTCTTGTAAGCACTTGCTTTCTCAACTACTGCATCTTCAGAGTGTTTGTTTAACATATTTGAAATAGGTGTGTTCAGAGATACATGTATTTTAAGAACAGCCAACACTTCATGTAACTACCACACTAGCTATGAGCAAATACAACAATTTTTATTTCAGTCCCCATAATCTTTAAAAATTCTATCCTTGCAAAATTGTTATAGAATGTTCACAGAAATTTATCAGAGAAAGTATTACACTATAGATGTACTTTATTGTCTGTATTTCAGTTTCTCTGGATGTAGAGTAAAATAACATTCGTGGAAAATTAGCTTTGCATGACTCCAGCACAGAAAAAAAAAGATCTTAGAATGAAATTTGATTATATAGAACTTATTTATTCTGACATATGACTTTGTTTAAGAGATCTTTAAAAATCTTTAAAGTAGGGTGATATTTGTTTATAAGAAAGCTAGCTTTCCCTCTTTTAATAGCTACCTAATAATAACATTATCATAACTTCTAAGGTACAAGGAAATTACAAAGATTCTGTGTGAAATCTAAAGAGTGTTTTTATTTGTGTCATATCTCAGTACATCAAACCATGTCTAACCTAAAACACTTTTCTACTGAAGAAAATTCAAGACCAACAGTCACTAAACAATGTAAATTCTTCCACAGTATCCTAATTACAGAAAAGAACTGTATAAAAATAGCTTTGTTCTGAGCCACTTGGAAAATTTATAGTCTTCAATAGCCCTGGAAATTTGCTATTCCTTACCTGTCATGAGGTGGCTTAGTGTCTGCACGTTGGTATCTTGCTTCCAGACCTCTGTAAAATTAGAGAATTCAAGCTGTATTATAGTTAGAGCTGTGGCCTAGAAAACAGTTTGAATTTGGAAAATTTAAATTTTAAAATATGCTTGTAGTAAATCTCCTTGGCTGCATTACACTGTCCAACTACAAGCCATTGCACCTTTAGTAATGTTTGGCAGATTCTTGAGGACATCATGAAACAGGAAATTTCCAGGCAAGCTTCTAGTTTATTCTCCCAAGCAGTCTAGAAATCAGAAGCCAGTAGCACCTGTTATTAGAAAGTCCTGTGACTACCAACAAGGCTCAGTACTGAAAGGATGACTATCAAATCCTTTTTATGTCCCTACTGTGTACAATACAGATCCCTAGCCTGAGCCACACAAAGGAATTGTTGGGAGGGTAATAGGGTCCCATTTTTAAGAGTAGAGATGATGCAGTTACAGTACGCAGGACCACTTCCACTCACCATTTCATTTACTAATATAGACAACAGGAACACCTACCACTTCATTTATTGTGCCAACTTCGTGATTATTTCAGCAATGCTGTGCCTAACAAAAGGCACTTTCCTTGTACAGGACAGAAATGAATGTTCTATCATATTTTTCTTGAAAGGATATTAGGTAAGCTGCCAGCACTGGAAACAGAAAATGCCTTATCTCTGTGGGCATCAGTAGAAAAAAGGAGTCTGTGGAATGACAGCCACAGCACCACCATCTGCTTCCAGCATTCATCTTTCCCAGACAGCCCATGGTTCCTTCTTTACATATGAGATATTTCACTGCTAGGCAAGGCATGATGTTGGCCAGCTTAATCTTTGTCCACACAAGACAAAAACTATCGGAGACATCTGTGTTATTCCTAGGAGCTACGTTTAGCCCAGGGGCAATTTAGTGCTCATCTTCTTGTCCATTCCTACTTCTGACCACAAGTCACATAGCAGGTTTTATCTGTGCCACAAGTTGGCCCACCTACATATTGATTATTTCCATATAGTCTTTCTCCCATGTAATAAATACATACTTGCTTAGGAGAATTTTAGCAGCACAGCTAACATTTTCTTGTCAGGATGCTTGATGGAGAAATAAGACCCAAGTGAAATATGGAAAACTACACTGGTCAAAGAAAAGAAGAGGCAGGCTTGGTACTGATCACATGATAAAAATATAGTCACTTCTAATGATGTAAACACAGAATCACTTAGATTGAAAAAAAACCTTTAAAATCATTGAGTCCAACCATTAACTTAGAACTGACACATTGACCACCAGATCATCAAGTCACAACTAACAAAAAAGCCACACAGTGTAACAACTTCACCACTGTACCAAACTTTGGCTGCACCCTCCTTTCTGTTAGAAGTTAAGGATATGGTTTTTATGATCCTACTCCAGGAACATGATAAAACCCAGTTCACCTTCACTTGGAAAGGAATACAGTATACCTTTAACGAATTGTCCCAGGGATATAAACACTCCTCCACCATTGCTCACAATGCCTTGGTGAAGGTGTTAACAGAAATTTCTATCCCACTGGGCATCACAATTTATCAGTTTGTCAGTGACATACTGATAGGAGAAAAAATCTCAGAGGAAGTAAGGCACACCATGGGAGAATTCATCTAGCACAAAGAAATTACAGCAAGTTCTGGGAACTTTAGGCTATTGGTGCAAATGTATCCCTGTTTTCTCTGATAGCCTGTCCTTTACATAATTCAGTCAAAAAAAGGAAATCATGGGAATTGACTAAACAGCATGAGAGCACATTAGAATTATTAATAAAAGAGCTGAGGCTATTCCAACAGTTAGGCCCCTTACACCTGACTGACCCTATCTGTACAGAACACAGACTCGGTGAACACAGTTCCCACTGTCATCTGTGGCAAAAGGGACCAGAAGGACCAGAGAGACCACCTGAATTTAGCTCCCACTCTTTCAGTAACACTGAAATGAGATATTCAGATTTTGAAGAAGGTTTGCTATACTTGGTGGTAGTGGTACAACGGATGGAACAAATATGGAAAGGACAGAATGTTATTATGAACGGACTGTTCGAACATCTACATATAGCTCTTAAGGGTACGGCACCACATGCAGGCATTGCCCAAAAACCTCCAGTCTGTGGGATCCAGTGGGATGCTTATCTAGAAGGCATCAGTTACATTATGTCTATTAAGGAAGACAGGGTTAAAGTATCTACATTGCAGAAAGATATAGACAGCACTTTGTTATTCCAAACCCTGCCAAACCATCTCGAGTTCAGGAGGCACCTCCTCCGAGAGAAGGTAGTGACCTTAAGGGGGTATGGTTCACTGATGTATCATCCTATAGGCAAAATAAGGAGTGGGATTATAAGGCTGTGGCACTGGAAGTGGCCACCGAGGAAAGGTTAAACAAAACAGGCAGAGGAAGGGCTCAAGTAGGAGAGCTTAGAGCAGTCCTGTTAGCAGCACAACATGGTGCTAGCCATATCTACATCAAATTGTATGCTGTTTTCAAGGAAGCCACAGAGTGGGTAGGCTTCTCAGCTGCCAATGATTGGCAGATAAATAGAGTTTCAGTCTGGCAAACTGACAGCTGGAAGCAATTGCTAAAAATAGGAGAACAAAGGATGCTACATATTGGTTAGGTGAAAGGACATGATTGGTCAGCCTTTATCACTGCCCAGTTCAATCAAGATGTCAACAGCCTCACATGACTACAAAAAATTGATGTGAGTGATGACCATAACTGGGAATGCTTACTCAAACGGTTGCACATAAAACAAGAGCACACCAGGTGAGCTGATTTATATTGGGAAGGCATAGCCCAAGGATGGCCTGTATCGGTAAAGCAATATGAATGAACACTCAGAGTGAAGAACTTCTTCATAGTTTCTAATCTAAATCTACCCTCTTCCAGTTTAAAACCATTATTCCTCATCCTATCTCTTCAAGCCCTCATAAAAATTCCCTCCCAGGACTTCTTGTAAGCCCCCTGCAGATACCAGAAGGCTGCAATAAGGTCTCCCTGAAGCCTTCTCCAGGCTGTAGAACCCCAACTCTCTCAGCCTGTCTTCATAGGAGAGGTGTTCCAGCCCTCTGATCCTTTTTGTGGCCCTCCTCTGGACCCACTCCAACAGGTCCATGTCCTTCTTGTATTGTGAGCTCCAGAGATGGATGCAGTACTCCAGGTTCTGTCTTACAAGATTGGAGTAGCAGAGCAGAATTACCTCCCTTGACCTGCTGGCCATGCTTCTCTTGATGCGGCCCAGGATACAGTTGGCTTTTCTGGGCTGCACTCGCATGCTGATGTTTTTCATTCATGTTGAGTTTTTCATCAACCAGAACCCCAAAGTCTTTCTCCTTAGGACTGCTCCCCATCCATACTCTGCCCAGACTGTATTTGTGGTTGGGATTGCTCCAACCTAAGTGCAGAAACTTCGCCTTCTTTAATTTGATGAGGTTGGCATGGGCCCACCTCTCCAGCCTGTCAAGGTCCCTCTGGATGGCATCCCTTCCCTCCAGCATGTTGACCATATCACACAGCTAAAGGCATTAGTCTAATGGATACCACTTCTCTACTTCTGTGACCTTAAGAAATCCAATCTTTCATTTTTTATGGCCACCTGGAATGCCAAGGTGAAGATCATTGTTTGGGTCCATTCCTTTGATTATGTAGTGCAAGTCAGTGCAGGTTGCTACAAATGATAAAGTGCCTGGATTTCTTTTTTTTGGGGGAAAGATGACTCTATGAATGTAATGTATACATGTATAAAACACTGTTTTGCTATTATTCACTTGTGTTTTGGTTCTGTGTTGTTTGGGGTTTTCTTTAAGATATAAGTATTTGAATAAGAAAGAAGAAATAAAATGGTGTGATGCAGTTTCCTCAACTCCTTTCTTTCCTTTTTGTTTAAACATACAGATGGGAGAAGTAACATTTTAGTAATTTTATTAGAGAAAGGTAAAGATTGTCTTCAAAATCACATTACCTAATAAAGTGTATACAATCCCCAGGCTGAGGATTGAGATATAATAAAAAGAGAGCAGAGACTTTATGTAAAATTATAACTGAGAACTGCAAACAAAATGTAATAACTAAGAAGGAATCATCATTTGAGAGAGCTGTATATTCTACAGTCACAGCAGATTCTAAAAAAAAAAACCTAAAATTCATACTGCACCAACTATAATAAGCATAAGACATAAATTAACATTTCAGGTTTCTTAATTCTAGTATAAAGATATGTAGTCTAACCCATTAGACAGTCTGGTGAGAGAGCTTATGCTATGACAACCCCAAATAACCTTCCACTAGGAATATGTAAGCCCGTAACAGATACAGTGAAAGCTGTCTGACAAAACCCTTTCCAGAGCACCCAGCCTGGGATCCTCAGCCATTTCTGCTACAGACCCTGGAGGTGCCCAGAGGCTCTGTGGGGACAGCTTTTTTCCATAGCTGCTAGTGCTGCTATTCAGGGTACATGGTGCTCCAGTGACTATACGGTATCCATGGTGAAAGAGTTTCTTACAATTTGATACCTTCGTTTTTTCTGTAAATTGGTCTCTGAAGATTTTACCTGACACTGAATTTAGGAAAGCTCATGGAAAACTCCTAAAAGAAACTAGCAAATATATGTCTTACATATATCAGAGGTAATTACAGTTTCTTATTGTAATCTGTAATACACAATGAAAAAGCATGTTTAATTCTCAGACACAGTTAAAACATTTTCTACTGCAACATCTTAGTCAGTCCAACTTAGAAGTGCTGAGCCAAATATATGACAGGGTGTGTCTAAAAAACTTTGTTAAATCAGTTGAATCATGGTACTGGGAGTAAAACAGTTTTCAGGAATGGCTTTCCTACATCATAATGCCAGAAATATTCAACCACTGAAATCTGAAATCAGAAATACTTCTAAGATTTTAATGGTTTAAAAAAAGATAAATGGATCAAATCTGTGCTGGACCTGGTGGATATGACTGATCTCTTTGTCTACTACATACTGGCAAAAAAAGGATTATCTGAAAGTTTATTCTCTAAAGACAAGTTGGGCAAACCAGATGGGAAAAGCTACCAATGGGTTAAGTTATTTGGAACCAACAGTTTTCCAAAGGCAGTTTCAAACAAAGACAAAACTGTGACATTAAGTAAAAAAAATTTAAGAATGTGCCTATTTACTCAAGTGCAATGAAGTACTAAGGTAGTAAAGCAAACCTGAAGTCAGGCAAAGGTGGAACAGACTGCCATACTACTGTGTTACTTGTGCTTCTGATATTCATGATAATTTATTTTGAATTTGCTTGGCCTTCTTTATAGGCCATGGATTTACGCCATTTTGGACAGCAAAGGAAGTAGAAGAGGGAGTTTGCAGTATACACAAACTGCGACAGACAGTACAAAACAGAGCAACATTCTGGGTAAGGAGAATCTTGATATACAAACCATGTATGTATTCTCAAAATATGAAGTGCGAAAAAGCAAAGGACTTATTCAGAATAACCCACACAAGGTAAATGAAAGAAGAACAAGAAGGATAGATCCACAGCGTAAGGGCATGTTTTTTGAGCACTTTTCTCCTATTTCAAACAGGCTTCTATATTTATAGCAGACAATACAGGTCAGCTTCATTTTTCCTGTAGAAACCTACATAGAAAGTTGGAGACATGTTTGGTTTAGTTGGGTTGTTTTGTTTGTCGATTTTTTTTTTCCTACAATGCAGAATAAGGCAAAGGAAAGCAATGAGGCAAATCTAATTTCTCATTATTTCCTGAGCAGATAGCCTGTAACATTCAGAATTGACACTGGAATATAAGTAAAAAGGGGTTTTGGGAACAAATGTAGGAAAAAAATCGTGGCCATGCCATGGTATAAAATATGTATGGGCAACATTACCTACAAGATTGGTCTATATTGTAACATATTCTAGGAGTGAAAATTCCAGGACCAAAAAAAAATCCTGGACAAGATTTTCATGTATGGAAATCTCAGAGCAAAAGATACTGGCATTCAATTTATCTAATTTGGATGTCTGACTATCAATTATTATCAATCTCAGCTCACCACTCTGAAGTTTTTTTTTACATTCAGTGAAGGGTTATAGGTGATTCACTTCAACCTAAAGTGGGTGTCTAATATCGGAAAAATAAACTATCATCTTTGATAGTTATTCTAAGTATTTTCATCTCAGTCAATCTACTTTTGAATTGTAATACTCAGCAAGATGGATCCTATTAAGGATTGCTTGAAAGATATTGATGTGAAACAAGTTTTTCACAGAAGTGCTATTAACAGTGAGTCCAAAAATGAAGACAGAATTCTGGCATGTGGCATAAATAGCTGAAATTGAAAAGATGGAAGAACCTTCAAAAGAAATTAATTTGATGATTGCAGAAGGTAATTGATTTGGATATGCAGATGACTAAATGGAAAACACAAAATACAGTTCTGATGGAAGAACACTTCAATCTTTCCACAGAAGATGCATCATCTAAAAATCTCCTTGGCAAATTTATTCAATTTATTAGATTCTCTCTCTGACTACAGACAGATTAGATAGATCAAAACAATCAGCAAGTTAATTACTTTAAGTGCAGTATGGAAGAATCATGCTCCATGATTCTTACTAAAGAAAAAAATATCACTTCAGTAAATATTTCTCATAAGAAATGTTCTAGGAAAAGGATGTACTATATACTGAAAGACACGATTGCAGCTGAAGTCTTGTCAGTGTGTATTTTGGGTTTTGTTTGTTTGGGGTTTTTTTTGTTTGTTTGTTTGTTTTGGTTTGGTTTGGTTTTTTTGTTTGTTTGGGTTTTTTTGTGTGTGGGTTTTTTTTTTTTTTTTTTTTTTTTTGATATGTAGATACACCAAATCGGAACACAACATAAAAATATGTAAGAGGGAAAGAGAAATTTAGAGAGTGCAACCTGAAACCAGATCTCAGTAAAGTGAAAGTCAGGTTTAAAATAATGAATTACTTTAGTCACTTCTTTGAAAAAGGAGACATCAAATCTGATCTAAACAAACCTAGAGTGCTAAAGGGTTTTCTAGCACAAAGCTCCAAATAAGAACTGGGCACTACATTGTGTAAAACCCTTGGTAGGGCTTGTGACATTCATGTAATTTAAAGGCACCATCTATACAAATAAAGCCCTCCTGGAGAAGATTCAAGTCCAACATTTTGGCACATAGCACTTTACTTGATGTGATCTTGGATGATGTGGACATTTGGTAGCATCTATGGGCCATATGTTCCCTTCAGCTGGGCCCTGCCATCCTCCTGCAGGATCTCACAGGAGATATTCAGCCAGCTGGCTCCTCGGCAGTGAACACGCACAAGCAGGCTTGACACTAGAGCCTCAGTGCCATCAATGCCATGTCTGCCCTATATGCTACATACATGTTGAACAAAGAGCAGTGATCTACTCCAGCCAGAGCCAAATCAGGTCCTCTAATGCCTTGGTGCTCAGCCTGGCCTTCCTGACCCCATAGGACCTCCTGACAGAGAAGTGTGTGAGACCATCTGTGCCTGTCTGCCTCGAGGCCAGCTCCATTAGAGCAATAAACACTATGGGTCACTTTCTTCTCACCAGAACAACAGCTAAAAATAGATCGTTTCCCTCTCTCCTTCTTCTTTGCTGATCAAACATATTCATCACCACACACTCCATCCCTGGGTCCGTTAGCTCTGTTTTGCTGCACAGTGCAGTGAAAAGACACAGCCCCTCTCTTTTTATGGGAGCTGCAGCTTTGGATTTTGTTTTCAGCTATCCTTTCTCTTTTTGTTCTTTCTTTGCTTTGCTCTTCTTCAGTTATGTCTTTGTTCTTTTCCTCTTCATGCTCTACACAGGCAGAAATTCTCACAAAATGTTTTTCATTCCTCTGTCACAGTCAGATCACACTTATGGTTTTGTTAGCTCTAGTCTTACTGGCTATTCTTCCCCAATATTGCATTGTCCTCTGTACTCATGCTGTCTACCCAGGTACTTAAATATCCTTTAGTCACCAAGCAACAACATTAGCAGACAACATAAACCTATTACAAAGGTTACTGTAGTAAACTTTGTTGTTCAGAAGACATGCTTAAAGAAAAGAAAGAAAAGTAGTTACAAAAGCAGAGGATAAGTAAAAGTGTGGGGAAAATAAATAAATAAAAAGGTGCTGTGTTGCTTCACAAGTCCTTATTACCACATGATGCAAGACAACTTGCGAAGCCTCAGGAAGCCCTCAGTCCCACCCTAAAAGAGAGTTAGATTCAAGTAACTTGGTCAATAAGACCCGAAGGCCTTCCCTGTTCCTCTGTTACTTGAGCCACTCCCACATGTGGGTGAAGTCAACAGCCCTCTGCAAGAAGGCCCGATGAGAGTTGCATTGGGTCAGGCTATGGTTCTAAATAAAAGGACACAAAACCTATATTGATGGATGTTCTCATGCAAGGCAGACTCTCTGCTTCCTTAGATGCTTTCCAGACCTTATTACCATATGTCTTTGTCTTCTTCCTAGCAGCTGGGAACACACGGCACAGCGCACAGTCAGAACATCTGAATAGCATCAGGAGGGAGCTGTAGGCAAGGAGAGATTGTGTGGATTTGGCTCATGTTTGCTGTAAGAGTGATTCTGTATGCATTGGACTTCCTTGTTTTCTCTTTGTAGCCTACTTTGTATGGGAAATGGATTGAGCATGCAGTTCTGCAAGAAAAAACAGTGGTGCTACAAGTAGAGGATGCTTTCCAGCAGAATGGATGGATGCTGGCCAACCTACGTGTTCTTCGTACTGTGTTGCTGCCCTATGAGGTACAAAAGTAGTCAGGCAGAGTTTTTGTGATCTCAACAGGCTATGCAACTGGCACACTTATACCTGCAATGCAAACTGTTGCACAGAAAGGATACCTAGTGTCCCAGAGGAGCTGTGATGAGATTTTGTAGGAGGGCCACTGTCAGAACCACATTCCCTGGACCAAGACCTTATCCTATGAGAGGAACCAAAAGATGCTCATTTTTACACTTAATGACAGATGAGGCACAGATTTTGTATCCACAGCACAATAGTTTAAATATCGTTTCTACCAAATTCTGATAGGGATGGCTTGGAAATGGGAGATGCTCCAGATTTCTGCAAGGCCTTGGAAAGTCAGCAGATAAAATAGACCCACATCAAAAAGGGGTGGGAGGAGAGATAAAATTACATGGCTTAGCATTTCTTTTGAGTGCGTGCAGGCTAAGTTGGTAACATGGGAGATGGGCAATGCAAGAAAAGAGCAATGGTGACAAGTTCCTCTAGATGATATTTCATAAATGAAATTTAGTAATAAAGCTGCATTTATTGCCTTCAGGAATGTGGGAAGTATGGGAATTTTGAGGGGGCTAGGAGTGTGTGCAGTATAATTTTTGCAAGTAGCATGGCTTCTTTTTTCCCCATGCAGGGGACAAACAATCAGAGACAATCATATACATGGAGTCTTGACAGGATCTGTCTTGTTCACAACATGCGAGTGTGTGACTGTTTCTGCTGTTACCACACCACATATACCCTTTTGGTGGCACCCTGCTCTGAGGCATAGCTGGTTGCTATGCAGACATAATCCATCAGCTGATGATTTTTTCTTTTCTTTTCCGCTGAGTTGCCATGGGTGACTGTCAAGCTGCAGCGATGGCAGGTTCACCCTCCCCCAGACATCTTTCCTCTCTGTATATGCCATTCTGTGTCACTAAGCTTGAGATTCCCGTTCTTCCCTCCTCTGTCAAGTGCATAAATACAATTTATGCTCACTATAACTCTCCTCAGTTCTTTCCTCTGCCCCTGGACTTGACAGTGATGGCAGCTGTGGCAGGACAGCATAGGTAGGTGTCTGTCTGGCATAGACTTGGGGAAGTCCCTGCCGTGGAGTGTTGGGCTAGTACTTGAACAGCGGAGGGCGCTGCAGCTGCAGACCTCAAATGGTCTCAGCCGTGTATGGAAAGGCAGCAATCTGGCATCTAAATGCACACTGCAGTGTAAACATGGAGAGCTACATGGTGAGAGGTCCCCAGCCCGCAGGAGACTATTTTTTTCTACCACTGCATTGCCAAGCATTATGCTTTGCCACAGACCATCTTGCCACTGCAGCCTAGGCTAAACAGAAGACTGTCACAGGCAAAGCAGTGACTAAGGGGTTTTAAATTTTTTTTTTAAATTTATTTTTTGTAATTTAGTGCCATTTAGCATAAGGTTTTGATTACTGATTTGAGCATTCAGAAAAAAATAAAAATGCAAACATAAGCAATTAAACAATCATTTCAGGTCATACCCTTCCCTGGTCTCAGCATAGGCAAAATGTATTCACACTTTCAGTTCTGACTTTCCTTGGTTTTACTGCAAATTACTCTTAATCAATCCAGTTCCTTTGGTGAGGTGATAGATGGTGCAGGAGGCTGGGATTGGTGCATAGTGGTTTGTCTCGTCAGTCATTGTTTCTTACTCATTTTCCTCCAGTGCTTCTGGCTTCATCCCATCATGGGTCACCCACAGTCCCTTAGGCATGTCCATTCACTGACATGGAGTGCCTGTGTCCCAAACAACATCCCCTTCCACATCTCAGATACATAGAATGGTTGGGATTGGAAGAGATCTTTAAAGATCATCTAGTCCAACCTTTGCCATGGGCAGGAACATCTTGCATTAGATCAGGTTGGTCAAAGTCCTTACAGAGGCCTAGGTAGATGACACCAATTGCTCTTCCCGTGTCCACCAACACACTGGAGCTGGATCAGGGTAGCCCCCTCAGAATATGTTTTGCTCTTCTCTCATAAATCCACTTTGACACACTGTAAGACCAAGACATATGCTTTCAGTGCTAAGCATGGAAGTACCTTTAGGCAACTATTTAAAAGACTTGTTAAGAAAAATTATATTTCTTCACTGATAAGAATGTTGTACGTAAGGCAATACCACAGAAGATAATAACAGAGGACAGGAATGAAGGACAGATCTGAACACTGCAAGCTTTGAAGGATCTTCAAAGATGAGAATGAATTTTTACAGGCCCTATGAGGAAAAGCTCTCAGTGTGAACTGAGCAATAGAGTTAAAGCTTGTCCAAACAGGATTCTGTAGAAAAATTCCCAGAGAGTGTTATCACCTTTAGACTGCACAGTATTAGACCTTCAAAGGTAAGAAAAAAAGAATTGTGTTTATATTATATAACCTATTTAATATTTTTTTTCCTTTAAATTAGACATGTTTATTCTAGACATGTTTATAACAGTATTCCTTCAGGAATACTATTATAATGTATAAAATAGTGAGAACTCCACGTGACTTAAGTTTACACTGGGCCTCCTTCAATTAATTATTGGCAAATATATTCTTACCCCTTTGAATGCTATAAAGAAGTTTAGCAACAGAATAACATACCACAAATAAATATCACATTGTGTATAAAATTTTCATATTTTACGCCACTGTTAATCTAAGTACTCTGCTTATGTTTTCCTCATTTTAATCATGTCTTGCTAAACTACTCACAGAACTCCCACTGAGATTCCATTCATTTCATTAGAAATGCCATATATAAACTGGTATGGAATCTGTCCAAAAAATTAATAAGCCTAAATCAAGCATAATCTGTTCCATATCTACTCTGTACTTTGACAGGCTTTGCTAATTCATGCACCAGTACCATTACTGTTCCTCTTAAGACAGAAAGGTCAAATATATGGAAGTATCTCCCTCATTGTTACAGTTGAACATATAACTTAGAGGGTTGATTTGTATAAGAAGACTTGAGGAAGGAAGTAAAATTATCACAAAGGTCTAAAAGAGGGATGACTCATTAATTACTGTCTTCTGTGCAGATTAGGGGATAATGGCTATCAGTTTAATGGCTATCAGTTTCAAGCTTCTGACCTGAAGGAGGTAAGTACAGAAAAAGCAATCACAATACAAATTAACATGTATTATTTGAGAAATAAATAGAAATGCTAGTGAAAGACTTTATTCAGGTTTTTAACTTCCTAACATATTTTTCCAGGTAAAACACAACGTTGTAGGAGCTGTAGTAATAAGCTCTACAATTGTCTCAGTTTTTACCACAACAGTGCAAAGTAAATTCTACATATTTTTCCCTTTACCCTTAATATAATGCCTGTATTAATGTAAGCCATTGCACAGCATATGTGAAATTTATGTTTTTCTCTCCTTTTTTTTTTTTTTATTAATACTGTGCCTAATCATAAGGACACATCATCAAAAGGAGGATTTAAAAAAATATTTATATTACAATGTCACACAAAACCAGTGCTATAGACTGTTTTTTTCTTTTTGCTAGGTGACAGATAAGCATACAGTCCACGTATCAAAAATCCTTGATTTAAGGGGATCCTGGGCACCCTGACCCACTTCCCAGTTCCCCTACTTGGTGGCTAGCCCAGCTTGATGCTCACTAGCAAACACACACAGCACTCATACATTCTTCCTCTGTGAACTCCACATTCGCAAGTCCCCCTGAGTGTACCAGCACAGAACCCCTGTCTGTTCCAGCCCTAACCTGAGTCCCCCGACTCCTCCTCTAGTCCAGCTTAAAGTTTGCTAGCAAATACACAGGGACACTCCAGGACTGGGGGAGATACAGTCACCAGGACTGGGGAAAATACAGACACTCACCCCTCCAGCAGCCAGCACCAGGCACACGGACTGTCACCTGTGGTCCCACTCCAGTCACTAGTGCAGAGCCCTCACTCATGCCAGCTCCCCATCAGCAGCTCTTTTTTTGGACACACAGAGTTTCCACTCCAGTGGCTGGACATAAAGGCACCTGCTTGGTCCAGTAACTGGCACCACAGTCCAGTGGTACTCACACCCTGAGTCTGACTCCAGTAGCTGGCACCAGTTTTCACTCACACCAGCACTGGTTTTACCAGCAGTTAGTCCTTGCAGCACACACACAAGGGGCAGACGGTGAGATTATGCAGAGAAGCAGTTAAGAAAAGATTTATGAAGAAGAAAGAACAGACTGCAGTGATCACCTGATCAGGACTCCGACAGACAAACGTCCTGACTGGCCCGGTTTTACACCTTTTATACCTTTTCCTGCCTACTCCCATTTTATTCCTCCTCTGCAGGTCCCCCATGGTTTAATACAGCTCTGTGATTCCCAAACCCCTCCCAATCGAGGATCTCCTCTGGAAGTAGCTCTGTGGTTTCCCAAGAGCCCATGAATTAGTGTGAGTTTTAAGTCTTGTCTCATTTCAACTGTCTCCATGCTTGCCTTGCCAGGTCTGTGCCTTGGTATATTTCCGTTTCTGGCCTTCCCCTTTTCCTTTTGTTTCTCAATTAACAAGATCCCTGGTCAAATAAGCTCGCTGGAATAAACATTCTCACTCTCTTACATGCCCTCATTAATTAGTGTGATTGGCTTCTGCCGTGGGTTAGACACAGCTGGGAGCTGAGAATCCCCCTACTCCTCCCCGTAGGACCAAGTGGCCGTTTGCTCACCCTTCCCCCTCCACTCGGTGGGATGGGAAAGAGGGAGAAAAAGGCAAAAGCCCCTGGGGTAAGATAAGGAGAATTTCATAGAACAATGCAAGAAGACAAGAAAACAACAGTAATAACAATAATAGTAATGAAACAATAGACAAAGTGAGTAAAATAAACCCCTCTGACCTACTAGTTCTGCACCGACTGCATCTCGCCAGAAGTCACATGCAAGGCCACACCTCGACCTCCATGGAGTGATGTCACTATGGTATGGAATATCCCATTGCCTGGTTGGGTTATCTCTTCTGGTTGTGGCCCCCTCTCAGTTTATGGTGAAACTTAACCCTATCCTAGCTAAACCCAGGACAGGTTCTCATCACCGCATCCCTTACCCCTTGTTGGTCTGGTTGGTGTCCCAACCAGATTTCTGGTGTTTCTGACTTCTTTTCTTCTGACCTGGTATAACCTCAGTTGAACCCCACACAGCCACTTGCTTACTCCCGGCCCTCAGTGGGAAGTAGGAGAGAATCAGAAAGGTAAAAATGGGAAAACCTGTGGCTTGAGATAAACTTGCATGAGCAAATAAAGCAAAATAAGGAATTCATTCACTACTCACCATTGTCAGGAAGGTGGTCAGCCATCTCCGGGAAAGCAGGGCTCTACCATGCATACCGATTACTTGGGAAACACTTTTACTCTGAACATTCTCCCTTCTTTCTCGCTAGCATTTATTGCTGAGCAGAACATCATATGGCCTGGGATACACCTTTGGTCAGCTGGGGTGAGCTGTCCCTGCTGTGTCCCCTCTGAACTCTTTGTACAACCCCACACTACTTGCTGGTGGAGCAGAGTGAGGAGCAGAGAAGGCCTTGATGATGTGCAAACTGACTCCATAAACAAAAACCCAAAAAAAACCAAAACCACCTCCATAAAAAAAAACTTTGGTGTGTTATCAACACTGTTTTCATAACAAATCCAAAACATTGCTCTATTCAACCTACTCTGGAGAAATTTAATTTTATCCTAGCCCAAACCAGTACACCTTGTTGCATTGAAAAAGCTCTTTGACCAGATACTCTTAAAAGAGCAGACCCTCTTCTTTCACATATCCTTATACAGGCCTTTCAAAATTTTATGTCAAAAAGTCAAATTCAACATCTAGGGTACTACCCTAGAATATGGTAAAGTATTCTTGAAAACATTTTAAACAGAGTGCAAAAGAGAAGAGATTGGTCCCAGAAAGAACAACTAATTGTAAGACTTGCCTGACATATAGGAAATTGTTTGCTTTAAACTGAGCACAGCAAGGAACTTAGATGATCATTCTGGAGTATCAATACTCCAGGTGAATGCCCTGAAGCTTAAAGTATTGCCACCTCTGGGCTAAGAGCTTTCTCCTTTTTTTTTTTTTTTGGGGGGGGGGAGTTGGTTTCTTTATTTTGTATTTTTCCCTCCTCTGAACTGGTTTACTTTTTCCACCCAACCCCATAGAAAGGTTCAGATTCAATGAGCTGACACATCCCAACAGAACTAATCCATGAAAAAAATCAATTGCACCTGCTGCTTCTGCCTTCCCACCCTCAAAGACTTTTAATTACCCTGAGTTTATTCAGTGCTTTTCTGTTTTAGTAGTTACTTGAAATGTGAATTGAAATATGAAAGTTTTCAGTTTAAATTCACTGATACTATCAAGTAATAATTAATTATTTCTATCTGCAAGGGTAGTGCTCTATGTCTGTTTCTGGTGTGCTTTTTTCCCACTGTTTTGTGGAGGAAGGAAGTGAAATATCAGTGCTGGGGCTAGTCCTGTTCAACATCTTTATCAACAACCTTGATGATGGGATAGTGTCTTCTCAGCAAGTTTGCTGATGACATGAAACTGGGAGGACTGGCTGATTCAGCAAGATTTGGACAGACTAGAGAGCTGGGCAAAGAAGAACCTAATGAAGTTCAAGAAGAGCAAGTGCAGTGTTTAGCAAATAGAGGGAGGTTCTCCTCCTCCTCTACTCTGCCTTAGCGAGACCTCACCTGGAGTATTGTGTCCAGTTCTGATCCCCCCAAAGGGACAGAGATCTACTTGAGAGAGTCCACTGGAGGGCTACAAGGATGATTAAGGAACTGGAGCACCTGCCTTACCAGGAAAGGCTGAGACACCTGGGGCTTTTTAGTCTTGAGAGGAGAAGACTGAGAGGGGATCTAATTAATATCTATAAATACATGAAGTCTGGGCTTCAAGAAGGCAAGCACAACTTCTTTTCACTTATGCCTTGACAAGGGACAATGGATTCAAGCTGGAGCACAGTAAGTTCCACCTCAACATGAGGAAGAACTTCTCCACTGTAAGGGTTATAGAGCACCGGAAGAGACTGCCCAGAGAGGCTGTGGAGTCTTCTTCTCTGGAGACTTTCAAGACCTGTCTGGATGCATTTTTGAGTGATCTGCCCTGGTTTTGGTCCTGCTATGGCAGAAGGGTGGGACTTGATGATCTTCAGAGGTCTCTTCCAACCCCTAATGTTTTGTTATTCTGTGATTTACTTTCCCGAAAACTCTTTTTAGTGGTATGAAGAGGTTCTGGCACTTTGAGGACAGTTTATTTCTCTGTGGGCTCACCGTTACAGTAATCCTAATTAAGAAGAACTATCTAATGGAGTAGTTTGTGTAGCTGTGATGACACTTTTTACCATTAGCTTTCCAATACACATGAAGACATTATTTCACTTCTTTTTAAGATCTGAGCATTATTGGCATATTATTTAAAAATCTCCATCTCTCTAGATGATTAGTATTTCAGTTGTCTGTTATGGAGCACATCATCACAGGAGCTGATTTTACCTATCTTTCTAAAGTGATAATTTCAAAAGAAAATCAGAATTATGAAAGTAGGCAAGTGCCTTCTCAATGAAACTTGCTAAAGACAGAAGACAGAAAAGCAGTGAATGAACACAGGAAAAATTAAAATTCCTTGAGGGGGGGAAAAAAAAAGCAGCAGATGCAACACTAGATGATTGAGGAAAAATAGAAAAAGTCAGAAAAATGAAGGACTAAGCATCTAAAGAAGAAGTAGCACTAAATATAATAGAACTGTATTTGTATATTTTAAGTTCTTGAGGACAAGAGAAAAAGAGAAGCTGAAACCTAAACTGAGCAAACAAGAGAACAAATAATAAACAACCCCAATCTTCAGAGCTAGCCTGAACTGAGAGGAGCTGGATTCCTGATCCTGTAAACAATTCAGTCAAATTTTGAGAAAGAACAGAAAGAAAGAAAACCTGCAAAACCCTCAGATGAAGAATTTTTTTTAGGATCCAAAATTAAAGGTACGAAAGAAAAGGACTTGTAGTTCAATTACTTCAGAAGGAGGGAAACAAATCCAATAAAGTAAATGAAGGCTAATTATTTCAAACATTGATGCCAAAGCTCAGAGAGTGAAAAAATTTTATTCCTTTTGTATTATATTTTGTATGTTGTAAATTACATCTTTGTCTTAATAATGCAGAACGTTGGCTAAAACTTCCAGTGGATAACTATTTGATAATATGGGTTCCTTTGATTTTATTTCAAATTAGAAATTTTATCAAATATTTAGTATAGCAAACATGAAGTAGGAAAAAGGTAGTAAAAATGGCTGAGTTATATTACAAGCAGACTTTAGAGTCATGAAAGACAGAAACCTACACAAATATTTCTGTACGATTCTAGAAATCCACCCAGAATCCAATCATCACTAAAAATAATTATATATAATTACTTTAACTTGTATATTGTGAACTCTCCACAAACCTTCTCATGACTATCAATACTGATAAATAGCAAATAGCTTTATTTTCTAGTCATAATTGAAAGCAAAAGTAAAAGTTGTGAAAAGCTACAGATTCCTGATAAAACAGGAAGTCTTTGAGTATAATCCTCACCACCAAATACAAAAATAACCTGGTTACAAATGACTGCTCTCAGTCAATAACAATTGAATGTTTCAGCATCCTCTGAGACTCAGCCCTTTCCACTAAGTTTGCTACATGTACTACTATTTATTTAGTTTCTTGCTCTAAGAATTTTTACTGTTATTTGTAGAACATAAAAAAAAAAAAAAGCCCCAAAACTCCACTGATAGTCATCTTATGCTTTATTCAGATCTGTTGTATACTGAGTTTGAAAGGAAAACTGTTCCTATTGCAAAGTCTTTTTTTCTTTCTTCTTCAGCGAGGAACATTTATGATTTTTATATGCAACAATGCTCAGTTTGATTTTGTATTGAGGTCTAATGTTACTTAATGCGCTAAATAATAGACCTGCTTTGCACTGCTGTGTCATGCCAAAAATTACCCTTGCATTATAATGCCTCAGAGTTACTATAAATAAAGGCTAAATGCCCAAGCTATACATGACTAGAGAATAAAAAATGTGACTAAATGTAGAGAAGTGTTGCTTCAGAAGAATACTTCCCCGTACATGCAGAAAAATCCCTCTGGGTCTGAAGAGGATGTGTGAGGCAAAATAGATGACACTTCTCCACAGTCATTTGATATCTCTACTATACCTTGTGAGCAATAATCTGTGCTTATTCCTTCAATGCAACAAGAAGTACAGGGACACTGACAGCTGGAAACAAGCAAAACATAAATCCTGCAGTAGCAACCTTGCACTGAGAGGGACCAACAGCCTGGTCAAGAAGCTGTAGTCTCATTGCTATGAAAAATAAGATTTTCATCTCTCTTTGCATCAGAAACCTTTATATAGGACTGAGCCCAACATATTCGCAGTAGTAAGCACATATTTTCCACCTAGCCCTATTCCTAGTCCCATCCTCATCCCAGTTATTTGTAATCATTGCCTGCAAGTCTTAAATAATTCTTGTAACAAGGATAAGCATTCAGGACCTCCCTATTCCTGAGTGACAACACAAAATCATTACCACTATCGTGTTTCTCTCTTCTTTTACTACTAAACCGTCTTCCAATTTAGCACAGGAATGAGATAAATTTAAAAAGACCAGTTGTCTATAGTAAAGTTTTGAGGCAGCATGGATAGAGAAATCTATTTGCTGCTCTGCCCTATAAAACTACTCCTGAGAGCATAAAGGATTTAGCATTTCTTAATGAATAAACCTGAACATCTTCCTAATAATCTGATTTCCTTCCCGAAATGCCTGCTACTCCTTACCGTATGGGCAGTGAATGCTGACTTTTCATTGGACCAAAACCATACCAGGTTAAGGCATTGAAAACTTGATGCCAGTGAGGGCTTATTATTTACTTTTCCAAGATGATACCTCTGAATTCTGCAAAGTCTCAGGTGCAGAAGGAGTAAAATACATTTTAAGTACAAATATTCACACTTCAAAAGGAAATTCCTTTTTTAACATAGTTGAAACATATCTGGTACAATAAGCATCTTTCACTCTGAAAGATGCTTTTAATCCAAAATAGTGTTGGAAAACATGTGCATTTTATACTACATGAAGGAAAATCCATTGTTTATTTTCAAATAGGAAAATGGATCATTTATATTGGAGAATTGTATAACCTGATGATTGGTAATGAGACTTGACTACTTTTTTGGTCTGAATTACATAATCAACATAACGTGAATATAGGCAGTACATTCACAACTGTAGTTCAATCCATTGAGATTGTGGACATGTTGAAGGGAGATGGGACATAAACCTGAAATAATCCATACCTCATAAGCAATGTTCACCTGCCATTACCTTCTAAGGCCTTAGGTGACTATACCAAGGTAGGAGAACCTAGTAACCCACATAAAAATGTAATCCTTTTCTATCTCTTTACAAAATTAGTAATCAAGGCTCTGCATAAAAACCAGGATAGGTGAGGAGAATATGCCCATCTGCTCAGGGGCTTGGAAGACCTACAAAAAGCACTAGGTGCTTCCACAATAACAAGAATCCTTGGCTGAGACACGTTCTACTACTGACTCAGAAGTATGGCTGAATTCCAGAAAATAATCTGTTTAACCTTACAAGCCTGTCCATACATGTTTGGATCCAAGTGGCCATGGCACCTGCTATTCAGGAATAATTGTCTTCATCCTTGTATATTTACAGCATTTTTTACTGTGGAGCACAGTAACAGATATATCTGAGAAATTTAAATCACATGAACATAAACACTTCTTTCTGGCCTCTTCCCCACAAATCAGTGAATAGTTAGTAATTACTAAAAATAATAGACCTTCATCTTGTAATTACTGTATTAAATTTACTTCTAGGAAGTTCTGTACATTGCATATTTTAAGTTAAATCATAAGCAAACTAATATATAAATGACAACTGTTGGATTTATGTAGTTCATAATTTTAGGCTTTAATGTTTTTGTATGATTTACTGAGGGAGTTTTATGAGTCATATCTGTAATGTCTGCAATATTTAATCAATGAAATATTTACAAGTTAAAATCAAGTGTAAATTTCATGTTATAAACCCCACATTTGTGATGAAATTTATTGTTCATGTAGCACAGAACTTAAGGTGTTTTTTCAGCAAAGAAATTACCGAAGCTAGCATTTAGATGTTTTAGCAAGAAGCTATTTGTCTTAATGTAAAGTGTTCTGAATTTTTTTTCCCATTGGGGCAGGATTATTTTAATTTATTTTCTGTTAGGAGATCATCAACTTTGAAAAATACCATTTTTAGTGACGGTAACTGACAAATTACCGTATGTGCTCCAAATACCAGTTACATAGCCACTTTTTGTGTATTTAAAGCAGTAAAAAAGTAATCACGATAGAGAGCTGTTTGTCATTGTTGTGGGCATACTCAGCACACAGCTGTGGAACATACTGATGTTGATTTATGAGGTAGCACAAGTGTTGCTGTAAGCACCTATTTCTGAGGGCCAGGGGATTAGTTAAAGAAGCTGGGTTACCATGAGATTCCAAAGTGAGATTGCACAAAACTTTAATGTGCCTCTGTCAGTAAGAAGTAAAACTGATTTTCTAGGATATGAGTTAAAAGGAAATGACTTTTTGATACAAGCTTAGGTTTAGCAAACCTAGATACTTTGAATTTGGTTGACAACTGCTGTGATCCTGGGATAGGAATAACTACCTAAAGCTTCCCTCACATGGATTGACAGTTTTAGTTATTTACACAACCTTCTGTACTTAAAACACTCTGTCACGTAATGCAATGGGACTCGAATTCAGTTGAGACCTCTAACAGTTAAAAGTACTCAGCAGCTTCTCTTTCAGATAATACTAACTGAACTCAAAATAGGAATTTCTGACACTGTGTTTGCATATCTCCTAACTGACAAGAAGAAAAGAATTGTCTTTACCAATCTGGATGAAATGCTTTCAGTTCAGCTTTTCCATATTACAATCTTAAATTGTGACTAACAAATAGTGAGAAAAAGGTTATGGAAAATCAAATTATAAAGAAATAAAAACAATGGTAAATTAAAAACTAATGTAAATGACAAATATTATTGATGAAAATGGCTAACTTTTGCCTTCTGCCCCAGAAATCTATGGATATATTTTACCCTACTCAATCACAGATTCATCTCCCTTGGTTAATCCTGTGCTTCTCCAGATATAGCAAAATCTAACATACACCTGAACTAGAGTACAACATAGGTATGGTCAGCAACAGCCTGGGGGGATCTGAAATACCAGCATTCTTTAAATTACTTAGAATTGTCTTCTCCATGTCTTGTTTTGTTGTTGTTTGTGCATTTTTGTTTTGTTGTTGTTGTTGTTTTTTGTTGTTGTTGTTTGTTGTTGTTGTTGTTTGTTTTGTGGGTTTTGTTGTTGTTGTTTTGTTTTTTTTTTTACTCAATTTCTTTCAGAACTGGAATGTGTTAGGGGAAACTGAAGTAGAATGATGTGTTTTAATAGTTCATCAAAACTCACAGAATCACAGCATGTTTGGGGTTGGAAGGGACCTTGAAAGATTATCTAGTCCAACACCTCTGCCAGAGCAGGATCACCTAGATCAGGTCACACAGGAATGCATCTAGGTGGGTTTTTAAATGTCCCCAAAAAAGGAGACTCCACAACCTCCCTGGGAAGCCTATTCCAGTGCTCTGTCACCCTCACAATGAAAAAGTTTCTCTTTCTGTTTACATGGAACCTTGTATGTTTCAGCTTGCACGTTGCCCTTTGTCCTATCATTGGAAGTCACTGAGAAGGGCCTGGCTCCATCCTCCTGACACCTTTTACATGTTTATAAACATTAATGAGGTCACCCCTCAGTCTAAAGAGACCCAGCTCCCTCAGCCTTTCCTCATAAGGTTCCACTCCCTTAATCATCTTTGTGGCTCTGTGCTGGACTCCCTCAAGATGTTCCCTGTCCTTCTTGAACTGAGGGGCCCAGAACTGGACACAATATTCCAGATGTGGCCTCATCAGGGCAGGGGGGGGTGGGGTAGGAGAACCTCTCTCGACCTACTAACCACACCTCATCTCGTACATCCCAGGATGCCATTGGCCTTCTTGGCCACAAGGGCACACTCCTGACTCATGATCACCCTTCTGTCCAACAGGATGCCCAGGTCCTTTTCCCCTATGCTGCTTTCCAACGTATCAGTCCCCAACCTATACTGGTACCTGGGGTTGTTCTTTCCTAGATGCAAGACTATGCATTTGACCTTTTTCATTTGCCCCATTTCATTAAATTTCTCCCCATGCACGCCTTAGCCTGTCTAGGTCTTGCTGAATGGCAGCACAGCCTTCTGGTCTGTCAGCCACTCCTCCCAGTTTTGTGTCATCAGCAAACCTGCTGACTGTGCATTCTATTCTATCACCCAGGTTGTTGATGAATATATTAAATAGTAGTGGTCACAGTACCAACCCTTGAGGGACTCCACTAGATAGAGGCCTACAACTAGACTGTTCCATTGGCCACAATTCTCTGCCTTCTATCCTTCAACCAGTTCACAATCCACCTTCCTATCTGGTCATCCAGAGCACACTTCCTCAATTTAACTGCAAGGATGCTGTGGGGGACAGTGTCAAATGCTTTACTAAAATCAAGATAACCCACATCCATTGCTCTACCATCATCTATCCACCAGATGGTTTTCCTTTTTTTGTTTTTCATCTCTTAAGTAGTATTTATCCAATATTAATAGACTGGACAGAAAAAAAAAATAAAATCTCTTTTTCTTCACAGACAGTTGCAATGTGAGACACATAAGTAATTGTGTTCACAGTGTCCTGCTACTGGACTCAAAATCTCAGGAGGCTCTTTCTAGAGGTAAGAGAAAAATTTGGTCATTTTTCATTTCTTTTCAAACCTTTCCATTCCCTCTGAAACTGACAATTAATTCCAGCTCCAGTGGCACTTGAGTTCAACAAAAACATGAGGAAGCCAATATATTTCAGTAACAAATTCTTGTCATGCTACAAAATGATTAACTGGGAGAGGAATAAAAATAAACAGCAACTATTATTAGTTTGGTTAAACTTTGACATGATATGATCTTCTGGACTCTTACGTAAATTGTACAAAATCACACCAGAGATAGCTAAAGTTCTTATGGTTTATTTTTGAAATAAAATCCTTTTTGAATATTGCTTTCATCGTGGTATTAACATGGCACTTTTTTATTGAAGTTCAATCAGAAATAATCAGATGTTGTGGTTTAGACCCAGTTGGGAGCTGAGCACTAAGTGGCCACTTGCTCACCCTCCCTTCACCCAGTGGGATGGGAAGAAGAACAGGGAGAAAAAGGCAATTCCCCATGGCCTGAGATAATGAGAATTTAATAGAACAACACAAGAGGAGAAGAAACAACAGTAAAAACATAACAGTAATGAAACAATATATAAAGTGAGCAATATAAACCCCACCAACCGACTAGCTCTGCAGACTGTGACTCACCACAGACCAAACACCCTGCCAGGCCCACCCTTTTCACCCTTATATAGTGGGCATGACAGCAGTATCATTGAATATCCCATTGCCTGGTTTGTGTGTGGCCCTCCTCTCATCTTCTGGTGAATATTAACCCTATCCTAGCTGAACCCAGGACAGCAGAGTAAGTTCAAACTTGGAACCACAGCCTGAGAATGGTGTGCACATCCACATCAGCAGGTATCGAATATCAGTAAGGATAGGTATTTGGAGAAAAATCACTGCTGACAAGTATGTGTTGTTCATACACATCTCTGAAGGATAGATTATGGCCAGTACTAAGCAGCCACCAGATGCTCACTCCAGCCTCCTAAAAGGATCATGAAAAACTCCTGGGTCCAAATAAAAGCAATTAAGTATGTGAAGGAAAAATAAGGAGAAGCAAAAAAAAAGAAAGTGTTGCACAATCATTCATCATATCTCACCAGATGACCCATGCCCAGCCAGTCTTAAAACACCACTTATTTTGGAGAGACTCCTCCCTCCAGTTTTATTGCTGAGCATGGTGTTACATGGTATGGAATACCTCCTTGGTGAGTTGGGCTCAGCTGTCCTGCCTCTGATCCCTCCCAACCTCTTGCCCACTTGCTGGGAGGGATGGCATGAAAAACAGAGAAAGCCTTGTCTCTGTGCAAGTGCTGTTCAGCAATTCCTAAAGCATTGGTGTGTTATCAACACTGTTTCAGCCACAAATACAAAATGTAGCACCGTAAGGGCTGGTCTGAAGAATATTAACTCCATCCCAGCCAGACCAAGTGTTGCAAGGGCAAGTCAATGTAAAAAGGCTTCCCCTTTTTAAATCCCTGTCTTATTGCAGAGCCCTGATTAAGACTGGTTATTTTCACTTAAATTATTTGTAGCAGAATCCCGATTGAGGACTGTTTGTCACAAAGAAAGTAAGTGGAATGCATCTCACTCAGATAAAAGCAGAGATACAATTAATTGAGAAATATTGTTTTGGTTAATTAGTGAAATGTAACAAGGAATCAACAAAGGTTAATCAAGGTTCAATTTGATGGCAAGATCACTACATTACTTACTACAAGGCAACTGATCAAAGATAAGCAAATATGGTTACAATATGTAGGTGCAAGGAAATTTGTAACCAAAATAATATTAAAATCTGTATGCAACTAAATAAAGCCATATGACTACAAAATTCATGTTAGTAAATTTATATGCAACTAAAAGCACTATGATTACAATATTTGTGTTAATGCATTTACATGCAACTAAAATGATTTCAGGTTGAAATAGTGATTTTACCCAAGGATTTGGAGTGGGAAAAGGGAAAGGAAATAAAGGTGGTCCTTCTTTTGAATACCAAAGATTCAGATTTGACTCTCTTGCTTTCTAAAGTCCTTTTCAGAGAGGAGCCTAGGTGCAGCTAAATCCAGTCTTAGATCTAGCCAACAGTTTATAACCAAGAATATCAGGGAGATTTGGGATATTAGAAATAAAAGGGTAACCCCCCTGTTTGGTCATGAGGTTCAGAATAGACCCCCTTATCCTTTGAACTCCTTCGGAGTATAAGGTTTTATCTACCCCTAGTCCCAGACCTGGTCAACAGTTTATGTCTGAGGATATGGGAAATTAGGGATATTAGAGATAAAGGGAAGCCCCCCAGTTCAGTCATGAGGTTCAGAATAGAACCCCTTGCTCTCTGAACTCCTTTGGAGAATAAGGTTATTTCTACCTTAGCCTCACTGCAGAGTGGCCCTGGTAAAGGGAGGTCTGTACCACCACACCAAATACAACATTTCTTTGATTTCTCCCAAAATTCCTTTATTCATTTTTTCATAACTTTTCTGTCTGTAATGCTTTGATTACTTATAGTCATTCTGTGAACTAGATCTGTGAGGTAATTTGTTGCTAATGCTGCTCACCATTTCTCAAACCAGTCACTTTTAATCAAGAGGTTTTACTGAAAATGATATAGTAGAAGTAGAAAATATGCTAAAAAATACAAGTGTTTTCTGGGTGAATGTTCCCATATGTACCAACAACATCATGTGTAAATTAGCAATTACTTACCTACATTTAAGTCTATACTTATATATATATGTATATAGTCAGATATTCATACACATGATATATAATGATATATAATATATTAGTGTAGGATGGGGAAGATGTCTCTTGTGGACAGAGAGGCAGGACACAGCCAGAGCCCAGAACCAAGAGGCACTTTCAGATCCTGCAGTTCAGCAGCACCTTACTAAATCAAACTACATGGCATACAGAATAGCATAATTGTCTAGCAGTGTTTCTACCAGATTCTTTCCTAGTTCTATAGGTTAAATTAAAAAAGTTTGTCCTTTTCTTCACTTGTTAAGCTCTTATGACCTATGTACTGTCCAACAACTTTAATTCTGTAAAACAGAAGATTTTCTGCTCCCAGTTTTAAATTCTTATGGCTTGCTGTTGTCTGTACAAAAAGACTTCTTATATCAAACCTTTTATGGGGAAGCTTTTTAACATAAGTTTGTTTTGTTTTGTTTTAATTTCTGTTATTGGTAAGAAGTAAATTACATTGGTTTACAGAAGCATCAAATATGAACACTTTCTAGCTACTCTACTCTTGGGTATACTTGTGCTTTTAAACATCAAAGCAAACTTTTAATTACAGAAAAGGAAATGAAAACACACAGTATTTTGATTTATAGCAACTGCATAGTATTTCTGAAGTTTGAGAAAGTTATTACCCTAGAGGGTTTCAAACACTTCACTGACAGTTTTTATTTTCTAAGAAAAATAATAATAAATATTGGCAATAACTAAATTAAAAAAACAAAACCAAAAACCTAACAAAAAACCCAACCAACCAAACAACACTTTATTCTCTCTCCTTTCTCTCAGCTGGGCTGAGTAGAGCTTTGCTGCATGTAAGAAACTGGGTCTCAGCTAAGTTCAAGATCCCATTAGAGCTACAGAGTAAGATTTACATCCTCTGGCACATGGGGCAAAGCAAGAGTGTGTGGGAGTGGAGGCAGTCTGCCCATGGAAAAACAATTTCAGTCACTGCTGCACCAGTCTGCTCCCACACCTGCACCCAGAGGCAGACACGTTAGATCTGCAGGTTTGGGAGGGCAAGTGCGGTGAGAACACAGCAGAATCCTCTGGCCACCTTTAGATCTCTATCCAGCTTTTCAGATGATAGTGTTTGTTCTAAAGAGACAGGCATTATTTGATTTGCCCTCCTTTCCCCCAGTGTTGTTATATGTTGAATAGTTATTCTCCTGGGTATATACTGCAATATTTTAAGCTACTACTGTCATCTTAATATGGGTTTATAAAACAATTTAGTTGGAACCATCTCCACTAATAAAACATTTCTATGAAGAATCAATACCTGTTCCTCTGAGTTCACTCTCTTTCTGTGTCTTAATTTCCCCTGTGTGTGCAAGTACGTATATGTCCAGAACTGCTGGAACTGTTCTGGCCTGAAGGACTCGAGTTAAGCAGCACTACTAAGTGTTGACTGCATCTAGATTAAATGTGCACTTAAATACTGGCCAAAATGCTTATAACTTTGCCTGAGTTCACATTTATCTTCTCCTTAGTACACTGATGTCTTTCTCACAGCTTCTGGCAATTTTATATCTGCTTCTCTACTGGAAAAAAAAATCTTAGAACTACAAAAACAGATTTACAACAAAGCAGATTCATATATTAAAATATTTTGATTGAGGTAAAGGTTAATAGAAACAACATTAGGATTTAGGAAAAAAAAAAAAAAATTGTCTCTAATTCCCTATTCTGACATAAATTTTTCTGTGCCATTAATCAACTCATTTAGCTTTTGTGTGCCTCACTTCACCCAACATGTTATGGAGATAAGAGCATGGCCATATCCTCCTAAGGACAAACTGTGTGTTGGGAGAATATACACATTAAATTATTATAGTAATTATGATAATAAAGCTCAATTATTAAGGTAATTAAGCTATAACCTAAGGCAGAAAAAGTAGATCTTAATAAGGTTTGTGTTTTATAACATTTCAGTCAAAATACTGCAATCTTGAACACTTATACCTAAGCACTTTACTGAGATATTTTACAAAAACAAACAAACAAACAAACATATTTTTAAGAGCTTTGCCCCTCAAAAGAAAGACATGCAAAATGAATTTACCATTTTATCAGTACAGAGGACTCTTAAAGTAATGGGAAGGATTAATATGAAACAATCAAAGTAGTTGCCTGCTTATACTTTCTTCATCATCTTCACCTCTGTGTAAACTCTGGAGTACACCTAGTCTAGGAAACACATGCTAAAAATAAGCTCTGAATACGGAATTTTTTGCATCTTTTTATTTATGTCTTTGTTTTTTTGTTTTGTTTTGGTTTGTTTTAATTTTGGGGGTTTGTCTCCAAACATCAGGACAACATTCATGTTTTTTTCTATACTTGAGATCAGAACATTTTCTTGGTGTTTGCATCCACATGCCACTAGGTATCTGCCTGCAAAATAGTCACTTAGGAAACCACTGTGATACTGAGGTGTATGGAGCACTAGTATTAGGTAACTTCAAATAGGATTATGGTCTACCATGGATCTGGGAGTAGGCACTCCCTATGAAAACATAAAAGTGGTCACACTGGTTTAGCCCAAAACTATCTAGCACCATATCTTGTGTCCTATAGTAGCCAAAGCAGAAAATGAGTGAGAAATATTAAGACACAAGTATCTCC
>JANHGN010008080.1:10459-20761 GCA_024605025.1 Megaceryle maxima | reverse complement strand
TAAAGAAACTGGAACATAAATGATTTTCAGTTTTGGTATCATCAGGTTACACTCAAGAGTCTTCAATGTTTTGTCAGGCTGCATGTATACAAAATTATGTGTGGATTTATTTGTGAGAAAAAGTGTATAAACATATGTATACAGTACATACAATTTAAGTACGTTGTATGAATACATACGATAGAGTAATTCTATATGAAAGCATGGGATGAGTATTATGTAAAACTGAACATACTAGGGCTGCAAACAAGTATAAGATAACCAAGAAGTACTTATTAAACAGTACTAGCTGGCTTGTTGCCATTAATTTAGAAACCGTTTACAGTAGTAAATGACCACTATTAGAAAAATGAATTATTCCAGCTTCTGAAATAACCCTACTTAGGCTTCTAATAACTGCAAAGTTAGAGCAGTATTATCTCTTACCTGGTCCTTAATTTCAAGCTCCCTTATAGTTTTTGTTCTGTACTCTCTGAGCTCCTTTTCTGCCTCATCCTTCTTCATTTTGGTTTGATTCAACTGATAGCGCATTTCTCCACACACCTGTTAGATTACACAAGGCAACATGATCTGTAGCTTGAAGAACCCATAGCCCAACGTTCGCAATTAGATCTTTTGGTGCCCTCTAGAGGCAATTTAAATGCAACGTATTTTAACTTCCAGATATTTTAAGACTACATATGGTAAGTGTTTTTATATAAAAAAGGTGGATCTGAATTCTCCATATAGGCATTAACTTTGAAATATGCAGTGCCTTCTAGATTCAATTATATTTGGATCAAGATTTGCTAAGTATAAATATTTATGTTGTAAATATATGTGCTACTAAATACAGTTCAACTACAGTTGCTGGTTTTATATTCTTTTCCCGTTCTACAATCCCAAGAAAGTCTATGTCAACACTTTCAAAACCTAGAAGTAAAGGATCTATCACATTCCTATATAAGGGCATAGTTTCTTAACTTGCCAATTTTCCACTGTTAAAGGAAATGTTTAGATGTTAATACAACAATTTTTATACTACACACTTAATACAAACTGAGGATGAATGCTTTAAAAACACGCATATATTTGAATTAACATGGGCCAGACAAAAGGGATCAAAGCAATGTTTAAACCAATCTAGTATCACTTCCACAAAGCCAAGAATTATTGTCTGCTGTTGGGATGTTTGTTACATTACTTCCTCGTTCACCTCCACCTGAAGGCAGCTCAAGTTCAGAGTGCCTGTGGAGGGATTAGGGGAAAGAAAGGAGGAAAAAGTACTCCACATCAATACCTCCCACATAACTTTCACTACTGCCCCGCAGAGATATTATTCTCTCCTTCGCCTGTCCAAGACTTTTAAAGGATTCTATTTGATCTTATCTGTTGGGAATGGAGGATGGTGGACAACCTGTCCCCCTTTTTGTCCTTATCCTCCAAGTTGCACCTGCTCATTTCACCTTAATTTACCAAACATAAATACATACACACTCCCTAATGAGAATATAAATGTGTTTACTTGCAGCTACTCCTAGAGAATTTTCTTTCCACCTCACTCTGCTTCCCTGCCCCACTTGAATTCTTTCTACCAGACTTCCTTCCTAAATATGCATCCTTCATTCACTGCTGCATTCCCTGCTTCTCAACAATATCCTCACACACATTCTACAACCCAAATTAATTTCTATTTTCAGTAGCATATCTCTGCTCATTTTCATTATTTTTCTTTACTTAAAAAAGTAGGGTTGAAGTAAATATACATAATGCAAAAAAAAAAAGCACCTTAAGAAAAACCAAAACCAACTGTCATGACTTTATGAAACAGCATCACTTATAAATTGAAAGACAGCTTGTGAATTTAGCTCTACTGCAAATAATACAAGGTAGCAAATACTCTGAAGAATGGCAAAGTTATAAATATTTTAACTGAAATATCACATACAGCTAAAAAAAAAAATAATCTTAGGATGCAACTACAGATTGCCAACCCTGTCTTTCTGTCTCCTCCTTCCTTTATATGAAGGATGTAACAAAGTGCAATGTGTCACTTTCTCTAAACAAAATAAAAAAATACAGCCATTCTTGCCTTCAGCTCCCCCATACATTATACAAAGTGAATAACACAGAAGAATCAGCAGATGGTGCTGTCCTATTAATGGATTTTTCAGTCTCCTCATACATCAGAATGAGGGGAAAAAGATTCTCTTTCCAAACTTTTTCCCCTTGGCTTCTGGTGCATGCAGGAAAAAAAGAACAGACAAACAAAACCAATAACAAACAAATCCAGAAAATTCAAAAGGAAAAAATGTTGCTATTTGGTGTTTTTTATAATGGCAAACCAAGTTTGGAAACAGGAGCCAGATTCACAAGCAGACATAGGTATCACTTACATAGCAAATAAAAAAGGTCAGGATGGTGCACGTAGTCCTGACAACCCAACGGTCAGGACATTCCTCCAGGTTGTTTGAGACTTCACAACAGGGACACAAATGTAGTTTTCCAGTCTCTTAGGACAGTGCAATAAAAACGCAGCATAGACTATGGCAAGGTGGCCACCTATTCAACTTTGTATTGATTAACATCAACTGAACCATACTGTCACCCTCCTGAGAGATTGCTTCAAATCAGTGGGCTATAAAGCTGTTCTTTCCAGACCAAGGGATATTATACCTACCACCTCTTTGCCCGCCTCCCTGCCCCTGTAAGTGGTGCCAGTCATCTGTGAGCCCAGCCTGAAAGCTTTTTTCAGAAATTGTAAATCAAACCATTTTGACATTCTTAATATGCTCCCTCATTTGTTTTTTCAGCTGAAATTAAGTTAAATTATCTAATAAGTTTGGATGACTTTTTGCTATAAAGTTTCTGCAGTGCTTTCATCCGTTTTACCAGCCGGGGCAAGCAGTGGAAGACTGGAAATGTTGAAAGCCTCTTCAAAAGTCTCTAGAGGCCTAAAGAATTAATCATTCCCATAAACCTTGCAATTAACAACTAGAGAGGAAGGATTTGCCCTAGAATTATTGCTAAGATATATAGGCATTTCATAAGGCTGTAACAAATTGGAAGTCCTAGGTTGTCTATTCTATAGACACTGATCATCCTCTCATCTTCATAAAATTGAGGTTATTTCTATGACAACCGAATGATGAAACTAAGCTAATAAAAATATTTAACAATGTGTCATCTCCCAGTATAAGTTTTGAATAATTTTTTTTTTTTTTCCTTTCTCAAGTTATGACCCATATTATGGCTTTAATAATCTATGGGAAATGTGCAAAATAAAGCACTCAGAAGTGATACGCATACATAGGTAGATGTTAAGCTCTAACTCTTAACTGGAAGAAAGCTCTCTTTGTAAAAGGTATACCAGCAACATTAATGAATAAAGCAGTACACCACATGCAATTCTACAGGAAACTACTTGAAAAAACAGTGATTTGATACAGCTCCCTTTATTTTAGCACTGGATGTCCCAGAGGTAGCAATTACAGGACAGGTTTGAATACTATGCTGTATCATTCACACCAAATGCAATTTTTAATGATTATTTAAAATTGCAATCTAGTGTTTCATCTGCATAGTATGCAAGGTAGAAAGGTTAGGTTTTACATCACGGGGTGACTCGGCAGACTGAATAAGCTATCTTTTTACTCGTAAAACTGTGTCTCTGGGCTGTTCAGATGAAGTTTACATTTATCACATGCTCTTTACCAATACAGAGGAAAATGCAGAAGGAAAACAAATCTCATCTTTCAGGTGAAGAAAAAACAAACTCAATACTCATTTGTAAATGTGCCTACCTTATTCATCTCCATTTCATGAGATGCAAGCTGATTATGTGATTCTTCTAACTGGTTAACTACAGAGTTCTTTTCCCTTGTAATTCTCTCTATCTGAGCCTCTAACATGGCCACATTCTCAGACATGGCTGTCACCTGCAAAAAGTCCAAGAATACAATAATGAGACAGTTTGACCAGCCACAGATCTCAATTTTGTGGGACTTTCTCCTTGGAAGCAACTATATGTAACCAAAATATATAGCATTAAAAATATAATTAAATAATAAATATGTACAATTAATAATATAAAATATGGCTAAATGATTTTAACAATAGGTTCATTATTTTGAATTATTTTATTTATTATACAGTAGTTTATTTGAAACATCAACTGGACTAGTTAGTCTTCAGGACCTGTTAGTCTAGAAAATGCCAGAAGTAACTTTTTGTAGCTGTAAGAGTATTATTTAACACCTTCTTATCTATCCTCATGTAGATTGATTTAAGCCAAACCATGTTCCCCCACCTAAAGAAAAATGTCATTGCAGTCACAGATCTTAAATTAATTTTCAAGTTCAGAAAACATTTCAGCACTATAGATCAAAGTATGATGTTCTACAAAGGCCGTATAGAAATAATACATGTAAAATGCTAATGCAATTCAGGTCAAATTTTGCTGAATGGTAAAAATAAATGTAACAATAAAACAGAGACACCAACCCTTCAGCTATTTAGCCTTGAAGCTTACTAATATAAGTGGAAAAAATGGTGTCTGACAGTTCTAGGTTAACTTACAGGAATTCAAAGCCAAACCTGGAGGATTATGTATCCATAACTATTTTTCACTCATTATACATATACCTGATTTATGTATCAGGCCAATTCTCCCCTTCAAACAAATCAGTTCATAAAGTAAGAGATAAAATATTTATATGGAGTTTGACTTTCACCATATACCATTTCTATCATCTAATAATCCTGAAACATAAAACCAGTTAAATACACATAGGTGTAATGCACGCATATAGATCATAGTTTTCTACAAAGTCTTCCTATATTAATTACCAAAAGCATAACATCATCATAGTATCACTATATACTGTTTAATGAGTATGTAGGATTTCAAAGGACTACAACTACTCAAAGTTTGAATCAGTTCCAGTAATATACATCTCAGTGGATGATAAAATACAAAATAATGTAGTAACATGGAGTGAATTATTCTGACAAAAAAAAGGTTATTAAATGTTTGTCTAATAGGTTGTATTTTGGAGCACAGTCTGCTCTGAAGCAAATCTGTAACTGAACAACTAAATGGGTAAGGTTAACATCCAATAGATAGCAAGGACTCAAACAAGGAGTTGCTTAATAATGTCACGTTGTCTGTAGTGTAACGTTTTTATATTGCAGTTTCCCTGGCAACAGATTTCTGATGATCACTTAGAACAGTTCATTTTCTTGATTATCACTTAGCACCTATCACTGTGCTTAATTCCTGGTTTAGTATCTAGAAATGGAGTCAAAGACTTCTATTTCCTGTAGCAGCCACAGAACATTATTCCACCATTTCATAATACCAGAAATACAACCATATCACCTTGATTCCCTATTCATGTTAGTAGCTTTCCAGTCACTTCTCAAGCAACACTACTTAAGAACCTCCTATTTAAAAAAAAACCTCCCCAAACTAAATATTTTATCCAGTTCCATCCATGCTCTCCAGATTTTATAAACTGTATGGCTTGTTTCTAAAAAGAGCCCAAAAATATGGAAAAGCCTACAACCAGAAGAGAATTTCATTATGTTGTTTCCAAACCTCCACCAGGAAATGTTTGGAGAGGCTGCACATCAGACAAGCATGACAACCACTAATGCATGGCGTATTTCTCTCTCTACTTTTCTTACCATCTCTTTCTCCAATCACCTTAGAAGTGTCTCCTCTGTCACATCTCACAGGCTTACTGCTGCTAGCATGAGGTTTCCTCCGTAGATTCCACTGGGCATAAAACTCTTATGTTTTATATACAAATTACACTAGCATCTAGAAATCTAAAACCACATTTATCAAGGCTCTTTTGCGACGGTCACTGTATAAATGATGAGACAGATTCTGTTTCAAAGAGTTCATAAACATCAGTAAAACTGAAAAAAGAGATTCCAACACATTTCTGCAGGTGAGCATATTAAGCATATGGTAAGATCACTCTGAAAAATACCATATTAGAATGTGATTATGATATTGTAACATTAATATATATGTGTACGTAAGCTCAAAGCAGCAAAGAAGCCTAAATCTGTTATGTGCTAGCCTCCGAATACCTGACTTGGCAACCAAACTACCAATTTTTTTAAGAAGGTAGGTACAAACCTTGCAGCACATATTACCGATCTCTTTCTTTCTTTGACAAAATGTATTAGAAAATGTTATGCTAACTAAAATAAAGTGCATAACATCAACAATTTAGCACATATCTAGTGACATAGTATAAAATCCAGTTACCCAAACTCAGAGGATCACTTATTTACAACTGATTTAAATCCATGGAAATGATTTATTGAGCTCTCAAATTCAAAAACTGAAACAAAATGAAACACAAGCAAACAGAAAGTTTAAAGAGGACGTTACACTCATCATAATACATAAACAGAAAAAAATCCCAAAACTCATACCATTGCTGCCAAGTCCTCCCTTTCCTTCTTCATTTCTTCCCGCAGCGCTTCTTTTTCATCAGTCCTCTTATTTAGCTGGGCAGCTAACTCCCTTTCAAGGCGATACTTCTGACGTTCCATCTCACTTTTCAGCTGCTCACACTGGACTAGAGCCTAGAAAGAACAATGATCTTTTTTAAGTGGAAGAATCCAAAAATTTTAAACATGGTATTTATCAATGCCTTCAGAGACACCAATTTGCCATTAGCAAAGATGTCTTTTGTTTATTTACATAGTTATTATGATGTTTATACATACCCTACGAAGTTAACATCTAGAATAGGACTAACAAATTGAAAATAGATGTATTTATTTGTATGCATATACATGATCTACTGTAGTTTAGAAAACTAATTGCTTTCAGGAGGCATGGCAAAAATTGAAGCATTTCTTAAAGCTTATTTTCCAAATAAGTAGCTGTTCTTCTAGAACCAAGAAGATTATTTGCCTTGCATTTAAAATTCCTATGTGTACATCATTAGAATCGGACTCTAATATTTGACTCCTTGGAAAAACAGCTCTGCAGTTAGGCAGTAACCACAGAAGGAAAAATAAATTAGAAAATCATGTATGCACTTCCACTTGTCCTCCCCAGGAAGTAAATTCCTGAGTATAAAAGCCTAAGAAGAAACCTGGAAGAAGCAAAGACACAAAGAAAGAGGTTGGGGGTTTTTTTAGCTTCAGGTTTGTCAACTAAAGATTATTAATTCTACTGAAAACTCAAATGTCCTGCTTAATTTGAAGTGCTAAACCACAGGATAATAGATGTATTTTCTATCAAAGCAGAAGAAAAATTCATATGCAAGAAGCACAATAGACACCATATTCTAAAAAAGCTAGAAAAAAACCTGCATCTATCCATTCATGCTGATGTATTCCTGCTAAAAGTATAGGAATTGAGTGTTATGTCAGTTTAAATCAGAAATACACTGCTCTGTTAAAAGTAAATTGAAATAGTCAAAGCACCCTTAAAGCAGATTGCTAGCCCATGAGAAAACTACATTCCACTGATAATTTAGCATATCCAATTTCAAGGAAGCTAAAGGAACCTCCTTTTAGGACTCCTACCTTATTACCCTTTATTTTCAAGTTAGGGTTTGGTTGTGGTTTTTTGTTTGTTTAGGGGTTTTTGTTTGTTTGTGTTTGGGGTTTTGTTTGTTTGTTTGTTTGTTTTTTTTTTCAAATTGCTTGTTTTTCTTTCACTCAAAGCCAATCTCCTATATGCAATTTCCTTGGTGTTGGGCCATTCCCATGAGGGAAGCCGATTAAACAACAACTTTTAGGGAATGCTCTAAGAGTCTCCTTTAGGCTTATGTCAGTTTTGTGGGACCCTCCTCAGGGTCTCTTTCTACCAATTCTGTGGGACACTCCTCACAGCCTCTTTTTACCCCAAGTCTACCTTGGTAAGAAAATCCCTCTGTTGCCTTGAATCCTTTTCTGTAGGAATGACTCATGAGCAAACAAATGTCTGCATAAGACTGTTGTGGTTTGGTAGACATGCAAAACAATGCAACTCTAGAACTAGTAAGTTGCAAGAAGAAACATGTATTTTGTTAGCTGCACTGATTTTGACTACATAATGAGAAGTTCGAACAATTCTTCTTCTATAATATTTATGTTGAAAGTACATTCCTGGATTTGCTTCAACTATGGAGGTTTAACCTTACCAGATCTCCTTGTTCTGGGTAATAGGCAAGAGGCCACAAACTACAGAGACAAACAAAAACCAAGAAAAAATGGTGGGTTTAAGTACCTGAGGTCAGAATTTCTGTCAAGAGGGTGATGAAATTGCAATTACAGCATATAACAGAAGACCAATGTGTTAACTCCTCACTTTTATGATGTGGAATGTTCTGTTAGATTCAGTGATAATTTCAAATAAAAACAAGTACTTCATCTTAAGAGCAGAACAGGACTGGGAAAATAAAGGATGGTTTGTACTTATGAAGAGAAATACCAGCATGTGTAAAAGTGCTAAATTAATGCAGCGTAAGTACAAGATTTATTTCAGTTCCTTCATATCATAAGAGTTTTTGAGCAAGGAAAAACAGACTAGTATTCAATCTTGTATACAAATAGATAGCACTACACATTTCTTTGCTGTAGTGAAGAGGGTGGCCAGTATGGATACTACAGAGCTGCTTTCTTTATGTGGCAGAAATAGTATAGCTATGAAGATCCATGTTATTTTACTAATTATGTCTTACTGAGTTTTATTCTTAGGCTGCATTTCTAACATGAGCTACACCAAAATAAGCATTTACAGGGATTATCTTTTTAAACACTGAAATAAAGATTTCCAACACTAAATGAAAAAAGAGGAATATAGGTAACTTCACTTTCTTGCATAGAGGAGGAAGAGCCATTTTGTGCAGTTTAAACAGCAGTAAATGTATAAAATTTATATTGAATAACTGTAGAGCCCACCCCCAAAAAAGAAGCAGTTAAAAAAATTTAACACCTCAAGGACAGGATGTGACAGGTGAACAGTTGGCTCAGAAGGATTCTTCCTCTTTTTTTTTCCACTAAAAAACTGGGAGCTCTAATAGTCCAAATATAAATTTAACAATTATATAGGATTTCAAACCTTTTTCCCCCCACTGTTTATAGTCAAAAACCCTATACACACATACACACAGACTTACAGCACTGACGACTAATACCACTTGTATCAATAGAACTATTATATCAATCTTGTCCACCATTGAAACCAACAGAATTTCATAAAAAAAAGTTTCTTAATTCCATAGTAATTCACTAATAATACAGTAGATGTCACTAAGTATCAAGGAAATAATTTAGGTCAATGTTGATTGATTGTATATAGTAACAAGGGGTAACACAAGCATTAGATCAAGACTGGCTTTATCATTATTATTTACATAGCAACAAAGGCCTCCTGTAGGTAGCATCAGAAAGGACTTATCTTCAAAAATTTCTGTTACCTAATCAGTTCTTCAACTGCACTCAACTGAGGCAGAAGAGTTGTTTGTAAGCTTTTTAAGTATTCTTTCCACAGTATCTAAGAAATGTGATATGAGAATTATCCTCCCACAGGGCATGAATGCCTTTGAAAATTCTACCATTCAACTTCTATCACCTAGCTGTGAAACTACATCAGAATTTAAATGATGGCCTAAGAATGCAACACACCCTGCAGCCTTGATGAGAATTTAAGAACACAAATAAGGAGTTCAAGTTACTGCTCAGAAACACTCACACAGTGCAATCCCTTTAAGTCTGCTGCATGATATCAACATGTGATAAAGGTCTTATGCATGTATTCTGTCGTTAGCATGAAAACTAATTAGCATCTGCAGTAGATTTGAATACTTTTCACAGTATTTCAGTTCCTTCCTCTTGATGTTTACCTTTGTTTTTTCTAAGTTGGCCTCTTCTGCCATTTGCACAGCTTGTTTAACTTGCACACAAGCATTAGATTCTCTTTGCTGCATCTCTTTCATGTTTCGTCTCAGTGAAACAAGTGCATCCATCAAGTCATCTCTTTCCCTGCATATAAAGAAAAACCAGGTATTTCTTCTATATCTTCTCATGAGAAAACAAAAAACAACAGGTATATCAAGTATTAAATGTTAACAGATAAAGAGCCTAAGGGTGGTAAGAGAACCAAGACTAAAATCAGCATGAGTTAAGAGGGATAGAGAGTATACTGCTTTTTTGGCAGATATTAATAATATCATTTGCTTGATGACCAGTCCTTCAGTTCAGAAAGACATACCATTAGTGAAACTGCTGAATAAGTAAGTAGATTTCTTGCTATTAGGAAGGAAGAGTTATTTCACTGGCCATACTGTGGTTTTGTTCAAGCAT
>JANHGN010008080.1:0-10359 GCA_024605025.1 Megaceryle maxima | reverse complement strand
GAAAAAAACAAAAACAAAAAAAAAAACAAACAAAAAAACCAAAAAAAAAAAGGGCATGTGTCAGGAAAAAAAAAAAAAAAAAAAAACCAAAAAAACCACCCACAACACAAAACAAAACAAAACAAAAAAACCAACAACCCAAAACAGATTGAAGAAATATGAAATTACACTGTCATAAAGTCTGAAATAGGGAGCAAATAAATAAAAGGAAGGATTAGGTTCAGCACGTAATTCAATCACTAAGTATATCAAATGAAAATCAATAGCCCTTTGTTGCAAACTGGAACTAAACTACACAGTAAGACTTCTGGATTCTACAACCCCTCTAAACTTTTGTTAACTAAAAAACTGAGGTCTATACCAAATAGTGAAGCAGTTGGCAAGACTAAAATACTTAACTTCACCTTTTCATTATTTCGTAAGCTTTTAAATTAAGAGTGCAGTTGTCTGTGGTTTAGGTGCAACTAGAGAGTCTGGCTAAAAACTGTTCTGTTTGTTGGTTTTGTTGTTTGGGTTTTTTTTTTTTTTCTTGTGCCTTTTTTTTTTTTCTTTCACATTGTGTGGAATGGTAACACAGTTGTATTTGAAAGTGAACTAACAATCATAGTTTGAAATTCCATTTCAACAAGATTTGGACAAAGTCCGTTTGAAAATCCCTACTGAAATACATTTGGTTTTACTGACTTACAACACAGGAAGAAGATGTAGCTTTAGGTTTTGTTAAATCCCACACTAAAATAATGGTTTAAGAAAGATAAATATGTCAGCTCAAAGGTTTTATATCAAACTGCACTACAATACAAAATGGCAAGAACATACCGATTTAGAGTGTGTTCATATTTTCCAGTGTTTGTGACAAAAAATTACTTATCTTACAATAGTAGATTTTGATATATGACTTTTCAACAAGAGAGAGCTTTCCTAGAAAATAGTTGGACCTGACAACAGAAAAATACATAACTGCTGGCAACATCCATCTAACACGCAGAGAGAATATCCATTTGACAGATCACATATACTCTGTCCTTTCAGTCTTCTTGCTTCTGATTGACCCACTATCTTAACTCCATCAGGCTCATTCTAAAACTTCAGAAATCCTAAGAAATTTCATATCTCTGACAATAAATAGACATCTGTTTAACAGCCTTTGTGAAAGCTGTGGTGTGCTGTCATGATTGCTAGCAAGTAGAAAGAGCAAGATTTTTGAAGATGTTTGACTAGCAGAATTTCTTAAGAAAAACCCAAACATTTTAATGCAGTTGGGATTTCTGAATTATAGATATTCTATTCAGCCTGTAGAGGGTTTTGTTTGGTTGTTTTTTGTTTTTAATCATTTAAATGAAATCTACAATTAAAAAAAGACAGCAACAAATAATTTCAATAAGGGTTACATTGCTGATGTATCCTAAAAGTTCCCCAAATGTACAGGGAATAAAGTGGAACAAGAATAACTTCCAACTACTAAAATATAAGGAACTTTTATATAAATAATCAATCAAAATACACTGTCTTCCATAATATTTGTTAAAACAAACCCTTCAGTCTGTCAGAACAAAAAGTGTGGTAAACAGACTGACAGTCTGATTATCTGGACAGACCAAGATATCATAATTACAAGATGACAATTAACATTCTTTTGCAGTTGAAGTAAGTAGAAAACCCACTCCAGATTTCAAAGTGGTTGGGACCTACACTCATATTCTGTCACTGATTTTAGCATTATAGCTTCAACTTGGGGGGTCCATTATTCTCTAAGCACACATCTCTCTATGAATGCCACCCAACACATTAAGACTTGTATGGTTTAATACAAGCAACTGTACTTTCATTGAGAAAGTAAATGCTCCCTCAAACCTACTTTGTTATCCTTTCGATGGTCTGCATGTGAACATTAGAATGAGTCTGTGCAAGAACTGCCTCATGTTGTGCACACTTCAGACATAGACCACCAACCCGGCTAGAATTTGTGGCTGAAATGAGTGACTTCTGGTGTTTTAGCCTTTCTTCCAAATCTTTGCGTGTCTTCTGAGATTCTGAAAGGTCTTTTCTAGAAAGAAGAAATAAAAAATATTATTTGTGCAATCAAACGTTTATTTTAGTTACAATTACAGGCAATATATAATTACAGGTGTAACCTAGTCACTGGAATGAACATTATTTTACACATTTCAGTAGGCTAAGGAAAAATTGAACATGGAAATAATAGTTGAACTGCCCAATCAAAATTATTAAGAAAAACCAAAATTATATCAATGTGTTCCTTCCTTCTGTAGTATCATAAAATAATGAAGTTCCACAGAAAAATTACTGGATACATTTTGTAGGCTTACATATTGTGTGAACAAAGGAAAGGATTCATTAGCAAGAAACACTATCAGATTTGTAAATATTTCAATACCCTAATTTTTTTTTCAGTCGTTTTTACTAATAGTATCAACTTCACATTTCTTCTCTACACTCAAATTAACTTGATATTGCAATGTTACAATATAAAATAAAAGCCCCTTTGCTCCAGAGACAAAATCAAGACGTATTCAGCACATTTGCTCTCATCCAGCAATACACACAAACTTTAGCTCAATCACATCTGCAGAACAACAGGCTTAGTTTTTTGCTTGACTCCAAAAATTTTACCAGGTGCTCTGAAGAATTTTCTCCAGAATTTCCAAGCATCTGTCAGGCCAGGGAGAGCACAAGCGGTAGGAATGCTGACATCAGGAAGTTCCAGACAAACGCACACTGTGCACATATAGATCAATTTGACAAATCGTGCAATGAATCCAAAGCTTTTGGTTTGTTATGCAGGCCATCTGGGCAGCATACACATAGTAAGTCTGACACATTCTGGTTGCATTGGATTTACTGTGCACATGATATATACACTGCATGCACGCACGCTTACTTCCATCTGGGAAATCTGTGCACTTTTTCCAATTTTAGTAGTTGGTCTATTAAATATAATCCACTATAACCTGAACAGAATTTGTTCTGAGTATATACTTAGTCATGGTACAACAGACCTATTGTTGGGAAATCTTGGACATAAATCAGTGAGTCCTATGCAAATTAACGCTTGAAGTTAAAAACAAGGATAGCTCCACTGAAAGAGATAGAATTTCTCACTTTAATTAAAATTTACCAAATGCTCAACTGCTTTGCAGAACCAAGTACATTATTCAGTCTCTTGATTTCTCCTAATGTACTTGGGAAAATGTTAAGACTGTTTTATTCTCCAATATTTATTTCTGAGTATATATAATACTTTAAGCCAAGTGGGGAAAGAAAATATAAAAGGATTACATTGCTGAAATGTAAGATTCTCTTTTACTTTCACTAGCACAATTTGCTTTCCACGATAACATTTAACCACTGCAGAGGGCATACTTAAACTTGTGTCCCTACCAGTAACTCTCTTTACACACACAAAGGTCTAGAATTTTCATATAAACAAAACCACAATTAATTTAGAGCAAAACATAAACAGATCCGGCAGCAGTATCATGAGTACAGGTGTAAGGGGGACATTTACTCCCAAAAACCAAATCCTAAAGTGGCTGCCTCTACCTCTGCTTTTTCATAGTTTGCTACCTATTCAGAACTTTAAGGAGTACATGGGGACTTATTTTCAAATATTGTTGTGTTTAAAGACATTCAGGCTACGTGACTGGAAATGCTGCCTATATGCTTCAAAACTATTTTTTCCTGCTCCAAAATCATTATGGGTCCTAAACTAGTTCAATGCTTAAGATTTCTACTAATATTATATATTGCAAGTTTTAGAAGAAAACAAATGATGGAGGACCTCACAGGAGTTAAATTTTAACTTCTCTTTTTTTTATTTGATTGGTCTACCTGAAGAGATCTGATGTTTCTATAGAGAAAAAGGGTAAATGGGATAAACACATTTTATATCAAGTTGTAATTTCTATAAATACAATAATGTGATTGCATTTATAAAATTTATATACTGCTAATGTTGTTATATACTAGTAGTACATTCTGGTTTGCTACATTTATATTTGAGAAAGCTTCATGTAAAACCAGCTTTTGGGGACACTGTCATAAAACATGACACTCAGACATTCTCTTACTTAAAGTCAGAATGGTTCATGTTGTTATGAAGTGATAATTTATCAATAATTGTAAGAAAAAAATAAACAGTTCACTTTACCTTAGAGACTGCATTTGAGCATCAAGGGTATTGACTTTTTCTTGATAAAGTTGTTTTAGTTTCTCCTTTAGAAAACATGGAAGAAAAGAAATGTCTTTTGCCTTCTTCATAATATTGTCTTTACAAATAAATCTAGACATTAGTCACATTTATCTTTTTCTCCTGAAGATAAAAACTTGTTGAAGCACTAGTGTCAGAGAAATCTATTTCACATTTATCTACAAAGGAACAACCCTCCCACTTTCTTATTTCTATACATTTTGTCAGATGCTCATATGCTAGATTCCTTCAGCTGCAACTGCAGTGCTCTACAGTGATTTACACAAATTTATGATCTTGTCTGAAGTTTCATCTTCCTCTCCCACAAGTCAGCAGAAATAAAAGAGGAATTCTGAAGAACTTTAAGTAAAGACAGGTTATTTATTTATAATACAGTGTGTTACTCTCATTATCTTGTAAAGAACTAGGTATATAAATCAACTACATCAATCATAAATACAAAGGTGATAACAAAACAGATGAAACACAAGAGATACAGCTCACTATGGTGCTTAGAAAGAAGTCACAGTCAATACGATTCTCTTGCTTTAAACATGGTACAGTAAAAGTGCTATTAGTGTATAATCTAACTTTCAAACACCTGTAGGCATTGGGGATCACTGAAGGGGTTTTTCAGCTCTAGATGATGCACAAAACCACCAAAAATATATATCATTGTGAAAAGAATAATACAGACATATAATTACCTTGAAGAATTAAAGTACCCTTTAAATTCCATAGCACACGGATAAAAAAAAATAGTCCTGAAGAGTAAAGGAGTCCCAAAGGGTTCGATATACTTCAAGAAAGAAGTCTTAAAGGTGCAGGAGCAGCTGTCCCAGTGTGCCAAAAGGGAAGAAGACTGGCCTGGCTGAACAGAGCTTTGGCTGGAACTCAGGAACAGAAGGAGGGTTTAGGGCCTTTGGAAGAGGGGGAGGCCTCTCACAAGGTTTACAAAGATGTAGTGAGGCCATGCAGGGAGAAAATTAGGAGAGCCAAAGCCCAACTGTAGCTCAACATGGCTACTGCTGTTAAAAACAATAAAAAAAAAAAAAAGGTTTCTATACATACATTAACAACAAAAGGAGGACTAAGGAGTACCTCCATCCCTTACTGGATGCAGGGGGAAACATAGTGACAAGGGATGAGGAAAAAGCTGAGATGCTTAATGCCTTCTTTGCCTCAGTCTTTAGCAGTAGAACTAGTTGTTCCCTAGAGACTCAGCCCCCCGAGCTGGAAGATGGGGCAGGGCCAGAATGAGACCTACACAATCCAAGAGAAAATAGTCAATGACCTGCTACACCACTTAAACATAGACAAGTCTATGGAGCCAGATGGGTTACACCCAGGAGTGCTGGAGTCGGTGGGTGTGCTTACCAAGCCTTTCTCCAACACTTACCAGCAGTGCTGGCTAACTGGGGAAGTCCCAGTGGGCTGGAGGGTAGGAAATGTGACTCATCTACAAGACAGGCTGAAAGGAGGATGTGGGGAACTACAGGCATGCCTGTCTGACCTCAGTACCAGGGAAGGTCATGGAGCAGGTCATCCTAAGTGCCATTACACATCATATAGAGGACAATCAGGGGATCAGGCCCATTGGGCATGGGGTTATGAAAACCAGGTCCTGCTTGATGAACCTGAACTCCTCCTGTGACAAGATGACCCACCTAGTGGATGAGAGAAAGGCTGTGGATATTGTCTACCAGAACTTCTGTAAAGCCTTCAACACTGTTTCCCACAGCATCTCATAAAAAAAAAAAAAAAAAAAAAAAGCCGCCCTAGGTCTGGACTGGCATAGGCTCCGATGGGTAAAACACTGGTCAGAAAGCTGGGCCCAAAGAGTGGTGGTAAACAGAGCTAAATCCAGATGGCAGCCAGTCACAAATGGCATTCCTCAGAGCTCAATATTGGGACCACTTCTGTTTAACATCTTTACCAATCATCTCGATGAGGAGATTGAGAGCACCCTCAGTAAGTTTGCAGATGACATGAAGTTGGGTGGGAGCATCAATCTGCTTGAGGGTAGGAAGGCTCTTCAGAGGGATCTGGACAGGCTAGATCAATGCGCTGAGGCCAATCTTATGGGCTTCAACAAGGCCAAGTGCAAAGTCCCACATCTGGGCCACAACAACCCCAGGCAACACTACCAGCTCAGGAAGTGTGGCTGGAAAGCTGCTCAGCAAAAAGGGACCTGGGGTTACTGACTGACAAACAGATGAACATGAGCGAGCAGTGTGCCCAGGTGGCCAACAGCATACTGACCTGTATCAGAAGTAGTGTGGCCAGCAGGACCAGAGAGGTGATTGTCCCTCTGCACTTGGCATTGGTGAGGCTGCACCTCGAGTACTGTGTTCAGTTTTGGGCACCTCAATACAAGGAAGACATTGAGGTGCTGCAGCAGGTCCAGAGAATTGCAACTAAGCTGGTGAAGGGCCTGGAGAACAAGTCCTGTGAGGAGCAGCTGAGGGAACTGGGGCTATTTAGTCTGAAGAAGAGGAGGCCGAGGGGAGACCTTACCGCTCTCTACAACTACCTGAAATGAAACTGTAGAGAGGTAGGTGCTGGTCTCTTCTCCCAAGTAATTAGTGACAGAACAAGAGGGAATAGCCTCAAACTGCACCTGGGGAGGTTTAAACTGGAGATCAGGAAAAAAATTTTTACTGAAAAATTGGTGAGACATTGGAAAATGCTGCCTAGAAAGGTGGTTGAGTCACCGTCCCTGGATGTGTTTAAAAGCTGTATAGATTTGGTGCTTGGGGATATGGATTAATGGTGGACTTGGCATAGCAGGGTTAATGGCTGGACTCAAAGGTCTTTTCCAACCTAGATGATTCTATGAAAACTTTCAGTTAACCATGTTTTTTCCAAAAGATAGCAATGCTACCCCATTAATTTAAAGGGAAAAAAACCAAACCAAACCAAACCAAACAACAACAACAACAAAAAACCACCAAAAAAAAAAAACCAAAAACAAACAAAAACAAAAACAAAACAAAACCCAAAACCAAACCACAAAACAAAACAAAACAAAAAAACAACAAACAAACAACCAAAAAAAACACCCCCACAACCAAGGTTATCTTCCCAAACTGAAAATAAAGGAGAGAGACAACATCATCTCTGAAACATGAGGGCTCCTCCATTTCTCTAAAATCACAAAATGTATAATTCAGCTTAGGGAAAACAGACAGCACAAAGCTACTTTTCTAACTTTCTAAGCCTGTGCTGCTCCAGGAGCAGAAAGACTCATTGCAAAAGAGATGACCTGGAGTGCTACCTAAATTACACCAGCTAGCTCCCACTTGCTTGTGTACTGTGTTACTGCTGAGAATCTCCAAAGTACAGTGGAGCCATCACTGACAGGACATTCTTAAAACAAGACTTACCTCTGAGAAGTCAACTTCTACAGACACAACCTGCTACCTGTGTGTAATTGATAATAATACTAACTAGGCTATAACAAGAAGGTGAGGTTTAAAAGAATAAAATTTGACCCAAGATTAAGTTTCAGTCAACCAAAACTCCTCTTGCACATCTATTACAAAATTAGTTATCAGAAATGCAGCAAAAACAAAGCAGTGAAAGGTTTTGCAAAGGTATCAATCTGCAAAGAAAGTTAATACCAACCAGTTCTATATGCCATTTTTCTATTCCGTCAGCAGCTGCTGTAACAAACGCCTGATCTTTGTTATGTACTGGTGATGAGGTGACCAGCTGACGAATGCTACAGTCATTACCATGTACAGGCCAGGAATTCTGAGTATTTGCCTAAAATAAAAATATTAATGCTTCAGATAGAATTATATAGGCTATACTTTTAAACAAGTGTAAATTATAAGATTCAAACTGATATTATTAACATTATACTAGAATGTAAGAACCAATAAATAAGTTAGGTTGACAACTCATAATACTGATATTATCCACAGAAATCTAGGTTTACAAACTCTCATTAAATATTGGCTAAAATTCAGTTTGCAGATAATGAGTGACATAGCCTTCTTTAAAAAGTGTAAGGTTCCTGAACACTAATTAGAACAGAAAAATAAAAACATACCGAGGCATCTAGAAGAGTTTGTTCTCTCAACGTATGTTCCGCAGTTAAGAATTTCAGTTTCTTATGGAGTTCCTCATTCTCAAGTACAACTACTTGTACTCTATCCTTCATTCCAGACAATTCCTCCTATAAGACACAGTAACTACATGTAAAAGGTTCCCTGAGATGACTATGAACATTTAAATACATCTTGACACCAAAGTCTAGATTGAACATTCTTATTTTCTTTAAAAGGCTTAAAATAGTTAAGAATACTCAAAAGACAGATTTTTCATTTTTGCTTCTTGAATATCCATAAGACTACTTAAAAAAAAAAGTGTCTTATTTGTATTCATAATAGGATAGAAAGATGTCATTGAAGGCCTTTAAACACTACCCAGGCACTGAGACACATGGCAAGGCTCAGTACTAACTGTATTTGGCTCAGTCTTGGTCATTACAACAACCAGTCTCAAGACTAAGCGCAAGTTGTTTTTAAAGCAGTTATTCATATTTAGGGAATCAGAGTTCTAGTAGGTGAAATACATTGTCTAATACCTTGCAAAACTTCACCTCTGCTTCTAAATGGTTAATGTACTGTGACTGATCATTGATTATAGGAATGAGATCAGAAAGGTCCATTAAGTCTCCAGTTGCAGCTTCGGGGGATTTCTGAAGGAAGTAAGAAATAGCATGTGTTATTTTCCAGTTTTCCATTTATTGCATTAAGATGTTGCTTGCATACAGAGTACTATGTACCTTTAATAAAAGGTCACCAAGTTCTAGATCATGAGGAAGGGAGAAACAGTAGGAACTTAAATTCTTCATTACAAAAAATAAACATGTCACTTCAGTCAAAATGTATATCCACTTGATTAAACGCATCTATGGAACAGGATTATATTGTATCCACAAACCATTCTGTAAATGAAATTCATACTGCTATTTAAGAATATCATCCATTTTAGACAAACCTAAGGGGGGTAATTTCTTCTCTGAAATGAATATAAAAATCCCTTGCATTTTAATGAGTTGTGGATGAGCATCAAAGGCGACTCCTCTAAATGTTCATTACAAATTGCTACAGAAACACAACTATGTCTGCAATTTTAATACCACCGCAGAACCATGGGAAAGTGTGTAACAGATATTGCATTTATCAAAGAACTTGATTATTGGTATTTTAAAAGAGAATTCTAAAAATCCTTTCTTAAGACCCTGTAAGTAGGCAAACATTTGGATACTCTCACTGGAAACTTAAAGAGGAAAAAATGGGACAATGTCCCATCAATACAGTAAGTTCCTGTCTTTTCTCCGTTTACTCCCCCATGCTTTAATCTACTCCCTAAAAGCACTATCACATTTCTCAGAAAAAAAATCCTCTTTTCTGAATTTTTCCACTCTACTAATTAATAATTTTCCCACTCTATTTCTCAATATATGTAGAAAACGTCGACAAAGATGGATTAAAAAATGTTCACCCTCCCTGAAAAAGGCTAAATACAAATTTATACTGATTCACATCACGTCAAGAACAACTAATGATGTGCCTTTTCCTTGAGCTACAGAATAGTAGTTCTATCATGCACCATTATGAGGCAAAAGTATCCAGGACAGTGAGACTAAACTCATAGCACACTCAAAAAAGGTGAACTTGAACTAAAATTTCTCAATGTCAGAATAGTTAGAGCTAAGTGCGTTACACAGACTCAAAGTAACAGAGCAGGAATAGATGCTTTAGATTGTTATGCAGCTACTTCAACTTTGACAGCAAAGAGCTGCTTCTCTTTAGTATAAAACAAAAGAAGTCAGTGGAAGCCTTCAAAAGATAAAACTGGAATAATTACTTTGAATTGTTTTCCTATAGAGATACTCGTATCTAACAGTTCCTCTATAACTGAACTGTCCATTGCACATACTTTGTTGTACACATAGCTTGTAAACTAACTTTGATGGAGACCACTGTATTTTTGCAGAGAGCTACAAAACCTGTTGTTACATGAACATCTCTAATGCTCTAAAGAAAAAGAATTGCTACAGCATGAAAAGACTCTAGAGAATCCTTAAAGCACAAAGGAAAACAGAGGCTGCTTTTACAGAAATTTTTCCATGT
>JANHGN010008078.1:27231-55548 GCA_024605025.1 Megaceryle maxima | reverse complement strand
GGGTTGGGTTTGATACTGGTTTTGTATATATTTGTATATATTCAATTTTTATTATTATTATTATTTTCATTTTAATTAAAGCTGTTCTAGTTTCCTTTTCTAATCACTAAGTCTCTCTCCATTATCCCCTTTCTCATCCCCTTTGAGGAGGGACGGGGGGTTAAGAGAAAGTGTCTTTTATAGGTCTAAGGGTCTGCCCTGACCCAAAACTGTGACAATACTTTAAAGAGGAATGTTTTCAGTGAATATATTTAATAAGCTTTTTAGAGTATTAATTACGTTGAATTCTGGCCAGACTAGACTTTCCCTCAGTACCCACTAAAGATTTGGATACAAACAGATATTTGGCATAAACTACTTTATGAAGCCAAGTAGCATGGACAGTAATGTGAACAGCAGATATGGACCTATTACAGGCACTTTATGTGATATATCTCACTCACTTTAAATGTCTAAAAGTCAGACATCCGTATCTGCTCGTCACGCTAGACTTTCTTTATAGACAGTGGAAAGGAACAGGCACTCCTACAACAAAATACTTCTGACTTCACTGAGACATCTTCTCTAGTATGAGGTGCACTGACCTTTGGAACAGTCTTTTTCATTCCACTATTCATAAAGTGCACTGAGGGCAATTAGCTCAGCCTGCAACATTGCTCAGCTGCTGATGTGTGTCCACATTACCCTTGAACTGAGTAGACCATATCCTGCTATAGGTGTAGGCAGTGCAGGCTTCCAAATCAGTACCAGAAGTTGAGTCAATGCTCCTCACTTTGCCTGCACTTAGCTCTGAACTGGTGGTGTTACACCACTATCATTACCTAGGCTGCTTGTTATAAAATTAGTCTGGATACCCAGGCTGTGTACATATATCTTTAAATGCAATCTGTGTAAAGGTATGGCAATAAAAACAGAATTCCAAGTCTTACAGAAACACCCTGCCATGATTGCACAGCTGTGAAAACATTAGTCTAAGGAATAAACTAGGAGAAGGTAAAACTATGAACAGACTATCTGCAATGATTTGCCAGTGTTTTTATGCTCCATAAATCTACTTGTAAAAGTTTTGTATGGAAAACCATAAAAATAATACCTCTTGAAAAATGTAAGCACTGTTCAGGCACAGATATGTTGAGATCACTGCTAAATGCTTCATTTGTTGTTTTTTTAAGTTGCATGCTGCTTCCTAGGGAAGCATTATTAGATCTGTGAGAAAACTCTTTTCTGCATAAATCCTTCTATTGCTGCTGAATGAAGCCTAGTCAGTTAAGAGTCATCTCCCCACTGTCAGTGGTTTATTCATGGTCAATAGCCTGACTCATCAACTCTCCTGTTGAAGGGTGGTTTTACAAAGAAGGCTTTTATTCAAGAACGTGAAGGGAAGAAAATTCTAACAATTCCATCTCCGGGATTAGTAACCATTTTTGAAATGGCACTGGACCCAGTATTTTCTTTTAGGTTCAGGAAAGCCTGTATCATAGAGGTTGATGTAATACTTTTGAAAGAAGAAGACTGACTAGTGAGTTAGTTTTCTCGTAGGCTGTTAGAGTTAAAAAATGCTTATATATAGATATATTTGAAGTGCCTTCTATAGACACCTGGGCCTAACAAATGAATGCTAGTATACATTTTCTAAAAGAATGTTCTGCTGAACAGTGACATCCCAAGGAATAAAGCTGTGGAATGAAAGTAAGTGCACTGTTTCTATGACCATAGCTATGATACTACATTTGTGTTGCAGGACTGTACAGTCTTTAACAGGAAGAAGGACAAGATCCATAGCTGAGTCAAAATTAAATGAGACCACAACATTTACAGAGGTCTTAGTAGGTTGTTTAGTAAAAGTATTATGGTAGTCTTCACAGTATAATGACGTAAGAGGAGTAAGATTTTCTGGGAAGATACAGATAAAAATGCAACAACTTTTTTTTTGTCCAGACTGCCTTCTCAGTCATTGTCAATGTTTAGATCAGCCTTTTCTTTCTCTGGTAGAGGGGTGAAGGTACCTAGTTGCTTATGTTTTTATAGAGGTCTTGCTTAATCTTTTTTTATCAGAGGCATGTTGAGAGTTGTCCCAGCAAGCCTAGCTGTGAATGAGAATCTCACATTTTGGTTTGAGTAAACTAAAGCAATCAAGATGTGTTTTTTAACCACCTTAATCCCTCATGAGCAATTAGATACAGAAACTAGCACGCCTTAATGATGCCAGCTTCTGGTTTAAGCTAAGGATCCTCAGAGTGCTGACAGAGTGATGACAGTGCTCCTGCTCTGTCAAGAGACTTAATATTGACACTAATTAAACTGTGTTTAAACTAACAAGCAGTAAGGTGTCAGAGAAGCAAGAAGACAAAATTGGAGAGGACAACATTAGATATGAAGAGAACCCATGTGATTCAGAAATAACTAATATTTGTAACTGTTTCACTTTTTTTTTTTTTGTATTGTTTTGTTTTTTTGTTTTTTGGATTTTTTTTTAACAAATGTGTATTTGATAAAAGTTGATTTTCACAAGCATCATAGGCATATATATGTGTACTGGCCATGATTCAGATTTTGCCCTATGCATTTTATAATTATCCAAATATTTCTAAACTTGTTCCTAGCCAAAATATTCTTTTTAAAAACCAAACAAACTAAAAAACCCAGTCCAAAGTGACAAAGATTCAGTTTGGATCCTTTTTTCATCTAGGAAAAAATGTTCCAGTAGAAAATTGTCAACTAGTTGTAATAACATACACATATATAATAATTATACCTGGACATTTATAAAAATCAAGTGTCTGAGCTATGAAATGAGAATAGGTTGCACAATGTATTGAAAAATATCTTTTAGAGTAATCTACATGAAGAAAGACCTTTGGAAATCGCCAGATAAAAGAAGGACTAATAACATATTACCAGGAAGATAAAACCTGATGATTTTGACCTAAAACTCTTCCTTCCTGTATGCCTCCTCTAATCTTTTGTCATCCTTTTCTGTCTTTTATGCATTGTTTTGTCACTGCTTTTGCTGGCTCTGCACACACAGCACAAGGCTAGCTATTGCTTCTTCTGGCTAATCAAACAACAGGTGAAAAAACCACCAACCTTTACTAAATAGTTAGTTAACAGACAATTTTGTCCCCAGAGGCCACTGTAATCTTGCTTAAGGCTAGCAGGTGCTTGCCTGTTACGCTCTCTACAACTACCTGAAAGGAGGTTGTAGAGACGTGGAGGTTGATCTGTTCACCCAAGTAACAAGTGATAGAACAAGAGGAAATGGCCTCAAGTTTTGTCAAGGGAAGTTTAGACTGGATATTAGGAAGAATTTATTTACTGAATAGGTTATCAGGTATGGGAATGGTCTGATCAGGGCAGTGGTTGACTCCTCATCCCTGGAGGTATTTAAGAGTCATGTAGACATAGTGGTTAGGGATATAGTTTAGTCAAGGTCTTGACAGTGTTAGGTTAATGATTGGACTAGATCTTAAAGGTCTTTTTCAATCTAGAAAATTCTGTGATTTTGTGATTCTGAATAAAAGGCCAATAAGCAAAATGTTTAGGAAAAACTTTGTTCTGCGAATTGTTTCAAGCTACAACCCCATATACTTAGGGGACTTGTCTTCTTTCCCTTAGTGAATCAACTCTACACCCTTTCAAAGGCTCTGTGTATGGTAAGAGTTGAGCTAAAGTCCAGGAAATGTAAGACCTAGCTGATTTTCTTTATCTGGAACTCTCTCTTTTTCTTTTTTTTTTTTTTCCTCCATGCTGGTATATGATATGTTCAGCACAATGCAGAAGTGCGGGGGGAAAATAAGCAAAAAAGATTTGGAAGGCATACTCACCACAACTCAAATTGTTTTCTGCTTTCAGTGCTGAAGTTGGAATACTCCAGAATTCATTTTCCCAGTCTACAATGTTTCCTTTCACATCGCAGCTGAGGTTGGCCAGTGTTTGAGCATTCATGGTGAAATTCCAGAGGCGGAAGTTGTAAATGTCCCCATTTAGAGAGCTCACTTCATCGCTGTTAGAGCCCAGCACCAGCCTCCCATTTCCAGGGATAACTTTGCCAAAGATACCTGGACAGTACACTATATGATAGGTACTTTTGGCATATATACCTATACTGCCTGAGAAGCTATCCCCTATGACACAGAGCTGTTGAAAGGTTCCTGTGAAAAAGTCCGCATTTCGGGGCAATGCATTCTCAAGGATGCACTGTGTGCCTGAAATGGACAGAAAATGGCCTTTTGTGGTCTTCCCAAAGCTGAAGAATTCTGTTGACAATGCATCAGTATAGGAGAAAACCTTCCAGTCATCGTTGTCATCACTGCTGCCCTTGGTTGCTTCAAAGCACAGTGTAAACTGGCTAAGATCTGGCACTGAGACAGTCTCTGCCACAGACACAGCATCGACATCAGGAACCTGGGGAATGATGACTTTCTGATTCCTCAGAGACACAGCAACTAGAACCAAGAGTAGATAAATAAATTAACAACAAAATTAAATTTATCATATAGAAATAAAGGCAGGCTAGCATCGGGGGTTAAAGCGACATTCATTAAATCCAACTCATCACGTGTTTTTTATCACTGTACTATACCAATAGCATATACAAAGGGGAATTTGGCTTGGGTGTGCACTCATCTGAAAATCTGCAGAGTACTTTTTCAACAGCATGGAGAATGTTGCGTGACACACACCGACTCCTCAAATTGCAATAAGAGCAGTATTAGGCCATATTACTTACTAACTTCCAAATCTGCTTCATCTCACTTTATAAAAATTGCTACTCGTTCATCTAGTATCAATGCATTAGGCAATGGAATAAACTAGTTGTTTGAAAAACACATCATTACTTGCATTTAAGATACATAATTTTAATTACCTGTCTGTATGGCTGCATTACCTCAATAAGTGCAGGCCTTGCTTCTTTTAAATATCACAATAAAAGAAAGCCACCATTACATTTTGGTTTTGCATTCAGCTAATGGGTTTCAGCAAAGCATTAGGCATCTTCTCATTCTGTCCTCAGCAGCATTCTGGTTGAATATTGCCATTGTGTATTCATGAATGTTTATATCCAAGCTGTTCACTATTTGTTAATATTCGTGTTAGGATTTTTGGATTTTGCACAAACATCTAGAATAGACTAGTCCTTTTGCAAAGTCCTTCTTTTGGTGAGATACTTGAATGGGTTACCCAGAGAAGTTGAAGATGTCTTATCCCTGGAAGTGCTTAAGACCAGGCTGGATGAGGCTTTGAGCAACTGGAAGGTGTCCCTGCCCATGGCAGGGGTGTTGGAACTAGATAATCTTTAAGGTCCCTTCCAACCCAAACCATTCTATGATTCTATGAAATATGCACTGCTGTAAGGACATTTAGGCATGGGCAGAATTACTCTGTCTCTAATTCTTATTAAGTATTCTTCATTTGCACTGGCAAAAATGGCAGTCACCAAATGTGAAAACCAGTATCAGGCAACATATGCTTTTTCTCCATGAGGATATTAATGACAATTCTGTTTCCCCTACTTTGGAGAAGACTGTTTTCAAAATAAAGTGTTAGTAGGCTCAGTTTTATTGGCACATTTATGTCAGAAAAATTTTTCTAGTAAATTGACCAGATTGCAGCAGCCCTCAGCTTTACTTCTGTCTCTGCAGTTATGTGGCAGACCACACCTCCAGCAAATGTCTGCTACCTCTTTTATACATTTTCATAGTGTATATGCTGGAAGTGAAACAGGTTTTTGCTAGACCTGAAGAATAAAAGCCACAGTGGTTAGTCTCCCCTGGGATTTTTAAGTGATGCCACAATGTATACATTAATTACTACACCAGTTCCTTTTCAAGTGAAATAAAAACCCTTTCATAGGAGAGTGTGACATGTGAGGGAGGGTGACTGTCACGCCCCACTCAGGAGGAGACAGATACATGGGGTATAAGGATTCTGTGTAATCTGTGGTATTGCAATTTCCCTTTGCCAGCTACTCTGAGATTCAGAATACCATATTTGGATATACACAAGGACATATTTGACCAATATATTATGTAGTAAAATAACATAAAGCATTGCACTTTATGCACCAACCAGCAACTGGAGAATGGGAGGGAAGAGAGCAAAAAATACTGGGCTGTTGTAGTTATTGGATTTACTTCATACATTTTTTTATTTATTTTCTCAAGGGCAAAAGTATGTTGTAAAAATTTTATAGATAGAAAATGTGTTCAACTCTCGATTGAAAACAGGGTCATATTTTTATGGGTTAATTATACTGTAAGCTTCTTTACGGAACATGGAAAGTGTTCCAGAAGAAGCATAAGGATTTGAGACTTGAAAAAGAAGAAAGAACATTCACATGAGCAGTGTCCAGACTGAGTTAGGGTGGTCAGGAGAGTTATGGACCACCTGGTCACATTTAAACAGTATAGGAAGAGAAATAAACAAGGAGGGTGTTGCTCTGGTACTGAACAAATCTACTTAACTTTGCTGTACTTGTCCAACAGATTTCACCACTGTCACTTCCCCATAAAGTGAAAAGACAAAACTGATAAGTATTTTGACTATGTGGAGAAAGCAGAATCCTGCCATCAACATTAAGCACAGTTCTCTTTCCTGATGAATATTTCACAGCCAGTTGTCACACTGATGAATTCCAGATGTTAGTATTAGAGAAATACGTTATTCTCTGAGGAAGAATGGACTTATATTCTTGCAATATTTATCCAAGTGTTTAGACTATTCAGAATGATGTTAAATTGTTTCCATTAGGAAGATAACTGGATTACAAATGAATAGGGTTGGTTTTTTTTGACACATTGCTATTTACTCATGAAGAATGTAGAAAATCTTGGCAGCCTGGACATAGCAGGAGCAACCAGCAACAGGCAGCTCAGTCTTCTGAGATCCACATCTGCTGTTATGGGAGTGCTGGGATGACATGAAGCCTGCTGCTGCTGCTTTTTAGAACCCTTAGCTTACTTGCAGCTAACTGTCTCACATCTCATACATCCCTTTAGACATAAGCAAGACAGTAGTCCCTAGGTTGTATTTTACAATCCTTTTCTGGGAAAACTGCTTTCCTGTCAGTTGATGGGCTTTTCAGTATGGTCCAGTGCTTAAATGGTGGCTTCTTCTGTTCCTAGCTTCACTGCTTTCATCTGCCCTTTCACTGATGCTGGAAGAAATGCATCAGTTTTAGTGAGGTTTGCAAGTGCCTACAGACCAAATACCTGACTGAGAGCTTTTTGTTACTAATGCACTGACTTGTGTTTCTAATCTGGGTACTGCAGTACTGCTCAACTGTGTGCTAATTTTACATAACACTGTACCTAGCATTCCTGTACTAACAGAGGTCTGTTGGCTCTCCTCCCTCTCCTTTTGGCAACAGACTTCTTCTCACAGGTGGAACTATTACTTATGCAGTTAACTATTACTAGAAAATTATTTAACATGCCAGCTCTTCAGCTGCTGTAAATTGACATAATTCCCCTAAGACTAGCAAAGCTGCATTCATTTACTGCAGCTGAGGATATGGCCCATCCATCTGCTGTCGGTGTGTTGCAGGAGGTGACAACCAGGAAAGCCAACATTTGTGCAGTTGGTCACTTGTTACAGCTAACAGGACAGGCTCTGTGAAACTCAGCTTGAAACCACTCTTACATAAAAATGAGCAGTCACACAAAAGCTGTTCTATTCTTGGCTAATTCCCTCCCAGACCTCAATCCCTTATATTTGTCTTTCCACACATATTTTGTCTTGTGTACATACTGTATATTAGGATGTACCATTAATTTTTTTTTATACGCTAGGGAGCAAATTGCTGTGTCTTTGAATGACTCCCTATGTTCCAATTCTGCATTATTTAGTGAAACTCAAAACTGAACAACTACTTAATTTTATTATTTACATATGATCACTTCTGAGAAATGAAAGAATACATGAATATAACACTGTTCTTGGTCTGGGAGAAATTAATGATTTTGCCCAGGTATCACGGCCATAGTAGTAACAGTGCTGTCAGCTTGACAAAGGAGCTCCATTGGGCACCTGAAGTGAGGGGGTGTGCGAGCCCTCCAATGGCCTTAGGAACTCTTTGCAAAGACAGGAGACAGGAGCATAGCACTGACATCTGCAATGCAGATGCATCATAATTTCAGTGTGTATTTGCATTGATGTCATTGTCTATATGCTTTTATAAATTGAAAGGAAAACAATACATTATGATCTCCCTACCAAGCCCCTTTTCTGCATCCATTGCCAGGTTAAACATTGTCATGATCTTTGTAACTATCTTCTCAAGCAAGTGTAATTGCACAACTGTGGGTAATAAGCAGAATATAGTTATAATCTGCCATAGACGAGTGCAGCCAGTTCTCCTGGCATTCACAGTCACAATCAAGATGTCAGGTGAGTATTATATATTTGGAGTAATAAAACATAATTCAGCAGCCTTAGTCTGGATGATTAACAGTAAGCCCTAACATAGAGTTTCTGAACTAGTATATATGTGAAACATAAGTCACTGGTGCAGGTCACTGATACCTTTACTCACACTGACGAATAGTCTTCTTATTAAAAATAAAAAATATCTTCCAAGATCATTTAAATTTAATGGTGCTAACTATGAATGTAGGGTACTACTCAATTTGGTGTGGAGGTAATATTTCTGCTTTCATGAAAATACATTTCCTATAGGTACATACACAAATGATACTCTGACTCTGCCTGTGGGCCTTTCCTCTCCTCATTGGATTCAGCTCAGGGAACATTTCATCTTTCAGCTCCGATTGTGAGTCATCTTACCCCTCATAGTCATGTGTAAACATTAAAATATTAGAGGAATAGAGAAATAATTTTGCATAGTCTGGTTGCATACCAGTTTTATGATCCACTTGATTTTACAACTTCTTACAATACAGCAAGAGCAGCGGCTATTTTCAAATAGAGAAAGCTTTCAGAAAATTTGCTTCCACTTCCAGAAGAGAACAGGCACTCCTAGAATTATTACAATTTGTGCTTCTTCATCATGAAAGGACCTCAGTAGAAAGAAGTATTTTTAACTCATCTGATATGATGTTACATTTATTGGTTTTAGAACTGCACACAAATTTTGCTGGCATATTCAGGACTACTTTTATGTTATGATGACTGAGGGTTGCTATCTTAATTATTTTCTAATATATATGTTCAATAAATATTAAAAACAATAATCTTGAGGAAGATGTGCTTGTGACTGAAGACAGCTGCTAGCCTCCTTGCTCTGTGTTTCTAAAGTAGACAACCAACCAATATAACATACACAATAATATAAATGCTCAGTGTAATACTAGTGTTCAGGCTAAGGTGTGTGACTTCAGCAAAAAGAAAGCCTATTGAAAGCATGCTACTGTGAACTATAACCCTGAAGTGGAATGAATGGTGAGTAGTATATGGGTCCTTTAAGTGATCATCCTAATATCCACGGTTACCTCGTTGCCCTTTATTGTCATGTGAAAGCAACTTCTAATTAATTAATGAATGCTTTGAAGAACAAAATATCAATCACATAATGTTTGTACCTTTATCTTCTAGGAGAAAAGTTGTTAGGCTTTTTAAAATCTAAGCATTTCTATGTGTTGAAGGAAGGGAAAGAAAGGTCAAGGAACTGAACAAAAGATAGCCATTTAGCAATGCCAGATTATCCCTGGGAATCTGTTCTACAGGCTGGAAGAACCCCTGAGAAGTTCTTCCTTTTGCACATACTCCTCCCCACTGTTGGGCATTTCACTGTGCCAGAGGCCTGGGCTGGCCTTGTTTCTGGGTCAGCTAAGTTGCCTCCCATGCTCTCTTTTAGATTTTATGTCCCTACACAGGTATGCTGACCTGAAGGACAGGTGTCCTGTCCCCTCTAGCATAAATCTGCAGGAAGAGGAACTTTTAGGCCTAAAGTCTTTGCATGTGATAAGTTTTTCTAACACACTTGATGTTATGTTCCTGAATAAAATAATTTATTTTCACCCAAAGAAAAATAAATTACTTAAAAAGCATACAATAGAACTCTGTTCACCCTGCAGCCTCCCCATCCTTTCCCTTCTCATGGAAGACTTGATTCCTTCAGGAAGTATCATTCTAATCCTTATAGGAAATTTCCTTCTAACATCTATAAAGGGTATGAAAGGGTTTACTTACTTCGTACGTAGCTGGCATTAAAACCTTTCTTTTGGATACTGAAGTCACTTTTAAATGACACAATCATTTCATTGCCGGTAGAGTTATAGGATAAACCTTTAGCAGTGATGCCACAAAGGTTCATCGGGCTTTCTCCATTGTCTAAAGTCAGTGAATCATAAATGCAGCCTGGAGCTTCTTCAATGTCAAAATCAATAAATGTTAGCTGTATGATGTATCCATGAGGTGCTCGGATGATCCACTTGCACGCTTGGCTGTTGGGATAATCACTGGGGAAACATGGGGAAGTGAAAACTCCAGAGGGGTCAGTTAACACGATCCTACAGTCGTAGCATCCGTGAGCTGGCAATAAAAACAGAAAAAGGCTGGAGGTCAGGAAGAGAGATAACTTAACAGGAAAATAATCCTCAACACAATAACTACAAGTATTTCTGTAGGAAAAACATAAAGAGAGATGGGAAGAAAGGCAGAAAAAAAGCCTTGTTTCTAATGGTCAAATTTCGTGAGGAATAGTACAGCAAAAGAATATTTTATACAAGAAATCCTACACAAAAGAAATGCTAAATATTAATTTGTGCACACAATAAGTGTCTGCTATGTATATGGACTTAACAAAGGCAGAGCAAAGGCAAAATTTTTCAACTCAGAAAGGATAAGAAATTCTAAAACTGCAACTTCTAGAAAGATGACTGTTACCATTTACATTTTTTCACTGCTGGTCTGATGCTGACTGGTGACTATTCCATCAGCTCTGTGCCATGCTATTGTTTCCAGTGGAATGTCCCTGGAATGCAGCAGCACAAGAGATGGGTTGAAGAGTGGCAGAAGCAGCAGTGCTGCAGAGCTCTCAAAGGGTAGTAGTCATCAGCATTTCTGGCAAATGCTCTCCACATCCCCCAGAAGGGTAACAGTGAGCTACTGGCTTTTGAATCAACAGCAAATTACTTCACTACTCCCATGCTGATTCAGCTCCATTCGTGGCAGTCAGGCTCTAAAAAATTCTTATGCTATTCCTCATACTCCTTTGCTCACCTGCTGTGCTTACCCACGAGAATTTCAGGCTCAGCCAGTACCCAGCGTAGTGTTTCTTGTTTGGCTTATATTTGAAGATTTATCATATTATTTGCTTAGTGTCTTATACGATATAATTACCGTGAACTGCCTGCTGCTAAAATCTGTAAGAGTTTGCCAAAGCAGCATTGAACAAACTAGGTGGGAACTTAATATTGTGAATAGATAACCAAAGAAACTAACAGACACATTGTTTTCTGAATTATTTTGCAAACTTTTCTTTAGGCCACAATCTTGCATCAAACACGACAAGTATGAAAAAATAAGACAATGTGAACATCCATTATTAGTTGCCCAAGCTAACAGCAACTAAAAAAGTTTTTCAAGTGTAAACTACATACAGAGCAGCTACAAAAAAGCCATATATGAAACAAACTTCTACAAAGAGCCCTTGACGTTTCTTTTTATCAAATGGTGCTTGGCCTAAGCAAATGGACCTTGACTGTATAAGTGGCATGGCAAAAAAATGAAGCAGTGTACATCTGCAGGGAGAATTGCAAGATGTATTTTACAGTGTTTCTATAATTTTTATGTGCAAACCATAAAATTTTATGGTCCCAAAGAGGTAAAGACACTATTAATTAATTGGGGTATCAGAACCCAATACAGACTGGTTACATTAGGAAAGGTCAGTGGGATGCTTATTTGTTCAAATGAGAAAAAAACCCCACACTGTCTGGAAGTGGTGTTCATGACATTGGAAAATTTGATCTATGTTGTACAAACAGGTGCCTGTCCACCCTTATATTTCTCTGTGTATCTTTACAGGCCAGAGGACTATGCTCACCTGCCCTGACACCCGACTGTTCCATTTATTAACCAGAAAGGGAGTATTTACTTATCAGTGTGGTGATGATAAACCCTGCAGTTGTATAAACAGATGACGGATTTGTCCAGTGGATTTTGTACAGATAGGGATCAGCTTTCAGACAACCTCCCTAGATTGAGAGGAACAGGAAAATCATGCTCTAAGCCATAAACCACTGCAGTCTCCTAGTCCAGGGTGAGTGAGCCTCTACAAGGTAGAGTAGCTGTAAGATGGCTTTGTCTAGAGCTGCCTCCAGCTGGAAGGCTCCATGATTCACGTTCCTGCCTTCATTATTGCTACGATGAGGCTACAGGGACTGAGGATTTGGCAGAACACCACACCCACTCTCCTACTCATTCCTGCCAGAGAAATAAATGACACAGAGATATCTGGGCAGTTGAGCTTTCCCTGTGCACTCAGATGGACCTGAAATCAGGGACTATGCTGTTAAGTGATGTAAATACATATAGGAACATTGTTGTTAATGTATACTCATTCAGCCTTGGACACCTAAAGTAAAATCTTAAAGACATTATAAAACATTGCCAAAATGAAAAAAAAATATACCACTTGTCAGTAAAGGTTTTTCTCTCAAATTGGCAGAATATTACATTTAACCTGAGACTGGAGAAGTCAAATTTGCCCATCAGGAAGAAACAGACATTCTATAGAGAAGCCTGTTTTTATTAATTCTGCTGATCACCATCAGTCAAAACAGGACTCAGCTCTTCTCTTTATGTATTTGTCTCTGTCTTCAGTATTTATCATTGTTTCTAAGCTGTGAAAAATGAGTACACATAAGAAAAATAATTTTATCCCTGCTGTCTGTCACAGCAAATTCTAAAACATATATAAAATTTATGTTATTGGGGTTTTTTTCTCATTTAATCTTTTAAATAACATATTGTCATTTTTTTATATCCATATTGTTTGTTGGTTTTACAGAACTAAGGCAAAAAACATCCCTTAAATTTAGGTAGGAAAATAAGCGCTCAAAACTTTACATACACAGAAGAAACAGATTTGGTGAGCAAAATAGTTTACTTTTTTGAAGTGGGTTGGCTCCATTTTGGCATAGCAGCTATTCTGTCCATGACTGCAATTTGAAGGAGAAATATCCTGTTTTCATGCAAATGTCCACAGTAGTAAGTAAAAAGAAAAGAAAACAAACAACGAAGCTATATATAAACAGAATGGTTTAGAATGGAACTTTTTGCACAGCTTCTTACGAGACAGTTATTTTTCTATAAATGCCACCTATTTTACTCATTAAAGAGAAAAAATGCTGCGGCAACCTTAGGCTTTCAGCCAAAGCTGACAGATATTTTGCAATCCCATTGGCTCAGAACAGTTATGAACTGTGCCTACTGAGTTGCAATACACACCACAAACATTTCTACAAGCAATCTGGGATATTTTATTGATTTTAATGGGAACAAATTTAGGCATGATGTTCTTGGTCAGGAACCCCACATAGGCAGAATCTGCCTGTCAAATGTTTTTATCACCCTCGACCACAGGAAATTCACTCTCTAAATATATTTTATCCTATAAAAACCTTAATTTTTTTCTCCCTCTCTTTTCTTTCCTAAACCAAAATGAACACCCTGCTCATAGAGTAAAACCAAGCACTTAATTTCAACATTTCCTAAACTGAAAATTTCACTGGGCAATTCTTTTATCTCCATTATGAGAATACCCTGCAGTATGGTTTTCATTTCATAATAGCTTTTTTTTTTTTCAGGACTCTTACTTCCTATAATAAAAGAATTAAAAAGTATTTAGTATGACACTTCAACACTACACTAAAAATTAAAATTAATAAATTCAGCTGAAGTTTGTTAGAGCTTTCACCAAAGTTATCTGGGCGATTCACAAATGCCAATAGACTTCAGAAAGAAAACTGATTGTAGAGGCAATGGCTTTTTCCCTACTATCATGTTCATTTTAGAAGGATAATCAGAGTTAGCCATGGAGATAATGGGCAAAAACGGCAAAGTTTCCTTGTATTTTGGGTTCCTAATATAAGAAATGAGAGAACTGACTTTCCTTAACTATTTAAAATTTGCACACAGGTTTATATGTCCGAAGCACACTATCAGTGACATTAAACTGCACCTGGGACAGCAGTCTGTCAATCTGACCCACTGGAGAAAATCCAAAACTAAGTGCTTAGAGACCAGTGGAAAATTGTGGTCAAAGGAATTTGGCTATCTTTAATAGGAACTTATCGATAAAGGCAGGGATAGAATCTCATTCTCATGGCTGCCAATTTTCCTAACCATGAGACCATTCCCACTTTTCTATGAGTCTCCTGCACATTTCACATATATATCTTTTAATTCCTATGAAGAGGAAAGTGTCCTACATTAGTCTTTCCTACGTCATGCTGAATCATCTGAAGACTGTCCTAAAATGAAGGGGCTAAGGGAAACAGTAAGTGATTCATTAATGATTACACCATACAAACAGGCATGCACACACACGCGCCTCGTATCCTACAGAACAAAATGAATCTCCCAGTTTGTCCCATCTACTGATTTTGTCTCTTTAGAGCCCCAGCACAGAATTCCACCATTTGTACTCATGAAGACACCTGTAGGCACTGAGATACGCAATTTAAAGGTGACTGTCACAATCCATTTATGGGCAGCTGAAGTCACAGTCAGACCCAGAGCTACAACGCTGAACTGCAGATTTTGGAAGCAAACACTGTCTATATAACATTGTCCCATACTCCTCCCATACTTCTCTTTTCTTGATTTCCTCTTACATAATTAACATATTCCATCACTGGCCTCAAAATCTGCTAATATTTGTATTTATCTCTAGCTCCTCATGCTTCTCTACTTCTTTCCATTATCATCATTCCCCCCTAAAACCTCATCTTTTGCCCTATTATACTCTGCACTTCTTTCTCAGGCATAAGTTTTGACTTCTACTTCTCCATTTGCTTTGATTTCTACACTTAGGCAACCTTGGAGAAATGCTGGACAACAAATTCTCTTTGGCCAAAAATATTTTAAAAGAGTAAAAGCAAGGTAGCTTGGGACGCTGGCTATGTCATCCCTACAGACTTGCAGTTTGTGAAGGATAAGATCAAAAGAAAACAGGGTCTCTGTGGAGAAATGTCTGTGCTTGCAATTCATGCATTATCCAGTTAGTTTTCACATTAAGTTACATTAATTTATACCTTGCATTGGGTTTTACTTTTTTTTTTTTTTTTTTTTTTTTTCCCAGCTGTAGCATTCAGCTGGCCTTCTGCACAGCATTTTCCACCTGACAGCAGTGTAAATGACTACATATGCGTAGGCAGTGGCACAGGATACCAGTGTGGGTTGAATTAACGCTGCTGGTATTTTTTTTAAATGCATTGAAAAGCTTGCTCGTGAAAGTAAGACAGAATGCTGCTGGATTTCATTCTGGCATGAAAATTATCTCCACTTTTCCCTGTAGAGGACACAACTTTCATATGAAAATATCTTGAAATAAATCTATGTAGCTCTGGGACTGAATTTTTAGAAAATAAACCAAAACAGCTTATGTTAACTCTAGTCTTATTTAAGTGAACAATAAAATCTCCCCTGCCTGACAGAATTAGGCCAATCCTAAACCACAGGAAATCTTAGCTACAGTGCCTAGGACTTTAGATACTAAAAAGCAGTACAGAATTAATTATAATTTGCTTTCACGTAGATATCTGAGAACCTTTAAGCACTTTACATACCTTTGAAAAAGTAGAACTTACAAGGATGGTCGTTTTGAACTCAGTAAGAGAGAAGCACAGGGAGGTAACATGACATAGGCACTTATATGTGGCAAAGCCCAAAATAGATGCGAGACCTTACAATCGTTTACTGTGACAGCATGAAAAAATACCTATTTTGATGAACATTAGGCAGGAAAAAGTCTTACTTTACAATAAGCAATTAACTGTGGGGTTTCTTTTTTTCTATTTCAAGGATACCATAACAAAGATATGGCCAAACATTATGTTAAACGTATTTATGACTCCAAATAGATGGGTGAATGAGGTCAGCAATGGGCACACCTGCAGACAAGCAAGAGGAAGGGCCAAACCACCAAGATGTGGGTGGGCTGGAATGGCTACAGAACAAACAAACCTGTGTTATTCCAACCAGACACAAATACTAAACCCAGAACAGGTATCACATGGCAAAGACTTCAACAATAGCTTATTTTCACTTTAAAAAATCATTTTGGACATAAAGGGGATCTGTAGATCTACAGAAAAAACTATCTGAAAAATGTGAATATATTAATTGCAAAAAAAGTATCATGTCATTCACTCTGGACATAAAGTAATGCTCTAATTACTCACTTATAAGTTAGTTATAAGACCTATACAATTTTTTTATGCAAGACATTGAACATAGCACTCTTCTGGAGCCTCTGCACTCCAAACCATGTGGTCTGCTTTCTGTGCAACCCACAATTTGATCTAGCTCTGTCTGAGAAAGTGCAAATGAGGAGGTGTAGAATGTTTATTTTTGATTCTTTATTTACTTTCCAAATTGTAGAAGCTGTTTGATCTCCCCAAAAGATGTTAATTTTGCTATAGTATGGTGGCCCTGATAAAAATTGCTATACATGATATATAATGTTAGCATGTATTGTAATCGTCAAATTAAATGGATGATCCTAATTCTATTTAAAAATAGGGATTTAAAAAAAAAGATAAAAACCCCTGAAAATATTATCTCTGCAATAAATAGAAGGGAAGTACAACTCTCATCACACTCTCACGTATATAAAAGTTTGTCCATGTATACACAGTATTGAGGCTGAGGTCTACTTGTTGGAAATATAATTCTGATTGTGTATAAATGTAAATGTCCCTTGATTTCTAATGGTAATATGGAATAATTTCTACTTCAGCATTTCTACAATGTGCACAGCCCTGAATTCTCAAAAATCTTGAGGAAATGCTAAAAATCTCACAGATATACTTTGGATTTAAGCATGGACTTAAAAGTCAGCAATTGTTTAAAGCCCTTTCCTGAACAATGATGCCTTTGAGTCCTGTGTTTGAAGCTTTACAGTCCTGTCTTCAGTCTTTCAGCCCCCTCAAGGCAGAACAGGAGGGCAGGACTCCGTAACTGCTGCAGTATGAAAAGCACAGGGGAGGCTCTGCACAGGCCCAAACAGAGAGCAAGGCTTTGCTATCCACTCTAGTTCTTATTGTTATCTTTTCCTTTTAAGGAAAGGAGTAATAACTAGACCAACATATGCAAACACCCATTCAGGGAGAGAGATGTACTCTCAGACACATGGGTTGCATATGAAAAGCTCGTTATCATGTGATTAAATAATTAACATGAACCTTTTTACACCTGGCCTAATGTCCATACAGCAACCCATACTCTTCCTTCCTTTCCCCGTCTACCCATTGGGTATGTTCTAGATTGCCAAGTTGTTGACTGAATCTGGGGGGAGCAAGAGGCTGATCTTTTGTATCAAACTGGCAGAGAAATACTTCATACCAATCTTTGAATTTCCTTCCCAAATTATTTTCTGCATAAAGACCAGGAAAGGCAAGGTTTAATTGTAATTCAGTCATGAACTTTCTAAAAATGTCACCATGTCAAAGTCTCTTATTCCCTGCCAACCTCACTTAAAAATAGAAGCATTATTCCTCTGGGTAGGGTTCAAACCCATCCCATCACCCTTTGTTAATAGGATTTTATATTAACTTCTAGCTTTGCAAAGGCATCACTAGCAGGTTTTGACACTGAACAGCTTATGTATGTAGAGAAATATATTTCAGATCACACCTTTTGGGGGTTTTAAATTTCTTAAAACACTGAACATTTCAACTGCTGGTCACTAAAATACTAAATAATGTAGGTCATCAAAAAATGAAAACCAATACAATTTAAATAAATGTCTAAAATGTTCCCAAAATACTTATTTATATTAATAGGTAGAGTATCCTCAGCAGGATAAACACTGACAGTTTTTATGTGAAGCCACCTGCATAGACTCATAGTAATAACCAGTATAATTCAAAAAATAAAAATCTTATAAGCTTTATATGAGAGAAACTTTACATTATCCTACTTAAAGCTGAAACTTATAATCAAATGCATTTTGCACATCATGAGTATAATAAAGATGTAATTAGGCAGAATATTTCATCTCTGTGTATTCATAGTTTGAAAATGTGACTTTTTTCATTGATTGTCAAGAAAGCACTATTTTAAGCACTATTAAAAACTCAGTCCAGACTCTCATTCTGCATCATTCCCATTGCATCATCTGCATAGTACTCCTTGTACCCAGCAAGAATTTAAAGCCTCCATATTCCTGACTAGAAATAGCACATAACCCTGGCAGAGCCTTTTATGATTGAATGAAAGGAAAGATTGTGCTTTCACAAAATAATTCAACAATTGGGTTTTGCCACTGAAGCCAGGAGACAAAGAAAGTACTATGCCCTGGCCAGCCATATCAGCTTGCCTCACATCTTCTTTTGCTGATGCAGTATGTCTTGCAGCATACACTTTAAATGGCTGAAGTGGTCGGTGCACCTAAGAATAATGAACCAGTAAAAAAAATCCTCACAGGCTAATATATAGACATATGAAAGTGTAACTATTGTCTGTGAAGTCACTTCTTATTCCTGCTTCCGGCTGCTTTAGCCATTATTGCTTATCAGATTATTAACAAATTATTTTTTTTTGTCACAAGGAATTAGAACTGGTTCTTTCCTCTCTTTTGTAAGACAAGTACAAGGCACTTAGTGAAATGATATGTGGCAAATGGAAAACTGACAAAAAATATTTTCTCTTATGTTACAACATCAGCCTATGGAACTCTAACCTGAAAAGTATCAAAGAAAGGAATATAAAATTCAGAAAGCCAACAGACATTTTCCCAAGTATCTAATATGACCTCTGAATCCCTCCAGATATACAATAATTGATAAGACACGTAGCCGTAAGGAATTATAAACCTCATGGCTTATGCTCAACCAACTTATCAGGTACAGTGTTAATAGCTCCACAGTGATAATGATCCAAGGCTCTGGGACTCAACTGCCTGTAGTGCCACAGCATGAAGCTGAACCTGGCGAGCCCAGCCAGCACTTCTCCAAACCCTTCCTGGGCATGGCTCAGCAGCCAGCACAGGTCAGGGACCATTTCCAACATGCAACCTGAATACAGTTACCCTAGTTTTCATAATCATGTGCATTTGGGACATGGCATGACCTGGCCTCTGAGGAATAGAACAGCTCTGGGCATGTCTCCTTTACTGGAATAGAGGTGGCCAGTGTGTGGGAAAGGGAAAGCAGCCATGCAAAGCAGAGCATGAGGCCCTGTCTTGCATACCAACAGAGCAGTTGTCACTAGTTTTGGTGGTTCAAATGCTACACGTAAATCCTGGAGAAACAGGTGGTAGTACATCCTGTTTCTAACACAATAATCAAAATTATCTTTCAGGATACACTTGAGGTGTAATAATCTACACACACAAAAAAAAAAAAAAAATCAGGAAGAGCACAGTTTAATTTTGAAATCTGAGGTTAAGATTAGAAAAGCAGAAGTGAGAATAGTAAATTACTGACTCAGGAAGTATTTACCATGAGTGCAGGCAGTAACCAGCTACTACTAAACACAGCAGCAGACTTTTCACAAAACCCAAGACAGTAAAAGCTGATCTGAACTTTCTTATGACACAACTGTATAACATGGTCTTATACCAAGAGAGATTTTGTTATTTATTTTCTCATAAATAACACAGCAAGATTCTTAATCTTTTCTCTAAGGGACATAAATAGACTGGAACTTTACACAGATTTAAGGTATACCATTCACATCCAGACTTGTCTGAGACATGAGACTTGTCAAGACATTTCAGGGAACAGACTTCTACACTTCTCAAGACTAGAATCCTAACCATCCTTCAAATGGAGTCATCCAAGTATTGACATTATTGGCATTTGTTATATGCCAGATCTCAAAAAAGTTACAATAGACCTGGAAAAATCAGAGCTGATGCTATTCAATCTCCAAAGTGGGATATTAACAAAATACAGAGACCATTAGGAATTCAATGTGTTTCCAGATATTCCATATTATCCCCCAGGCCCCATTTTATGCTGGAATTCAGTAGGATTTTATTTTTATTGGGTTATCATTGCCACTAAAAGCTCTGAACTCTCTTGATCGCTCTAGTACAAATATCCTACCTCCTGACAGCAAATGACTTTATCACAGCAGTAACTCCAGCAGGTTTTGATTGATCTGGGAAATTGAGGGAACCAGCTACAATAGAAGAAAATATGTTCAGAGCCAGGGTGGGGGCCCTGCACTGCCTGTTTCCCCTTAGTTGTTTGGTTTTGTGCCAATGAAAATGGAGTGGAAACAAACACACTGACTGGGTAAATCTGCCCTGACCCATATGAGTGGAGTTCACACTGTAGACAAAGTTATGGATTTCCCCCAGAGGGAGGGGGTGGGAGGGGGTAATGTGAAAATCCTGTGTTACACCCATTGTAACTTAAGAATATTTTCATTGGCATTCCTGTGATAATCTTATAAAAATAACAGAATTGACTCGCTAGTTTTGGCCTGAGTTGGACTTTTTTCCACAAAGTAACAGAAGTCTGGGACAAAGAGTGGTATTGACAGTTCAGTTTAGATATGCTGGTTAAACAAGTATTAATTAGTAAATTTGTGGGCTAGTACAATAAGCACAGAAGTTAACACATGTCAGTAAAGAGAATATTATGTTAGGAAAGGGATAGGGTGGGAACAGGTGAGGGGCTTTTTGTGAGAATGCAGCATGTAATGTAATGGTTTCAAATGGACATCTACATATCACACTCCATTACAAATCATGCAGAGACTTAGAAAGAGTAATGGCCATCTAGAATGTCTTTTTTTGTCCACTCCAGCGAGAAGTTCTGGCTTCTGTCTCCTAGCTGTTCAGTTGATGCATTGTTACAAAGAGGAGCACATCCTCCGTTGAAGTAAATCCATGAGTGCCATTAGCTTCAACACAACTATACCAGGATGTACAAGCTGAGGAGCTGTATGGCCAAATAATTTCTTTAGTATCATTTGTACAAGGAAGTGTTGTGCTTGCCTGGGAAGATGTTCAAAAAAATGAGTGGCACAATATTTTAGTGAGGTGTAGTTTGTAGGAATTTAAGATCCCACCAAACTGCACAGATGCTGGTTCAAATAGTGTTATATGTGGGCACAGGTCATGTTCTTAGTGAAACTCGGTCATAAAGATGAATATCACAAATACATTTCCTCTATATATACATTGGACACAGACTAAAGAAACTGTTAGGATGAAATTTTTGCGTAACAGAATGTTTTGTGCAGTGAAAGTAGAAAACACTGCTTCTTCACTGGGTGCTTTACCTAACAAATCCAACATACAGCCAGTACCCAAAGCAGTTTTCATTTGACCCTTGATGCATTCACCACCCTTTATTGGTTATAAAAGGACAGTTCAATTGCAGACTTTTCTTTCCCAGGCTGCAATGTTAGAATGTTCTTTCTCTGGCTGCTACTATCAGCATTGTGAGTAAACATAATTCTTAACTCTTATGAATGCCTCTAGAAAAAACACAGTAGAGGGGATATTGTGTTGCTAGTCAGTGATACTGTTCAGACTTGCTGTGTTTATAGGCCAAATTTGGTGTCTAGAGGGTTTTGGTTTTTTTTTTTTTTAGAATTTAGCTATCCCAGAAAAATCTGCTATTAATGACATGGGTATCTTGCAGTAGAGGTTGAAACTGATGATTTGCTGGTGTTTAACAAGATACAGAAATTTTGCACAATTACTTTGCCCGGAATTCACTGTTATAATACAATACCAAGGCATTATAGACATACTGGGAAACAACAAACCAAAACTGATTTCATACAGTGCCTGCAAATCTTTTTTAAGGGTTTATAATACCTGTCCTTTGTACTAGTTTTCAAAGTATCCATTTTAATACACTTTGGGCTACTTAATTTCAGTACCTTAGTATTTTCTGGGTCCTTTCAGTAAGCTTTTAAAAAACAGATGCTGTCAGTAATATGTCTGTCTTATCTGGTCTGCAAGAAGGAACAAACTAAGTAAAAATATTTGTGATTTTTTAACATCACAAAATAATAGAGTTTTTATATTCTACCCCATCACAGAAAATTAGTCATCCTTTTTCACCTTGCAAAGAATATAACATATTCTGTGCTAACACTTATTATTCAACCAGTTCTACCCAGAACAAATGGAAGAGATCTTCTGAATAATGATATCAGGTATTTTCTTGTATACTATTACAGGATGGGTCAGGAGACTGGAAAAGGTTTAGAGCCTCTTTGCTAATTGAAGCTTTCATCTCTCATACTTCATTTAGGGACTCCACTGCTGGAAACAGTGAAGCTGCATAAGTAAAAGTGAGATCAGAAATTACTTCTCAATAGTTTGCACAACAAAGAACAGAATAATGCTAAGTACAATATGTCAAACTAGAAATGAGGGGGAACAGTGTACATTTTTGATACTTAGTGTTACTCTGACACCTCTAATGCTGGTTTTTGCTCTCAAACTAGCCATTAATTATAATTTTGAATAATTACAGTGACACAGCATCTAGAACTGCTTTCTTATTGTGGTGTTTCTATCAGATGTAAAGATGGAAGGGAATCACATACGTAGCTCAAAACAGTAATTCCCTCACTGCTGTATTACTGATCTCCACCCCGGTCTGTTGGTGCATTTCTCCTTTATGTAACAGCAGAAAAGACAATATTACAAATGCAGACAACAAAGTCTTGTATTGACAGTCAAGTGTCTCCTTACTGCTTCCATTAGGCTTAAAATGACTGATACTTGTGTGACGACACCTGAACCTTTTATTTTTGTCAGTCTGGGATATGTGATTTATTTTTCTAACCCCCATACAGTCCTCCAACTGTTCTAGCAACTGAACTCCCACTGCAATCAATCAAGAAGTCTCCCTACACAATCCAGTGCTTTTTTCAACTCTGTCAGCTTTTTCTACCAGTTCCCTAGAGAACAATATTCCATGGATGAACAGACTTCAAAGTTAGGAATTTGAGTCTGATCAAATGTAATTAACAACTTGAGGATGGACAGTGTGTGCCTCACTTCTTTTTTTGCATCTTGCTTCTTTACTGAAAGCTAGAAAATTAATTCATAATGATTAAGTCAGAAAAAAAGAAAACACCCTGATCTGTGTCCTTTTTGTCAACTATGTCTGCTTAACACAAAACTTGAAGATATTCTCTCTGATGCAAGGCAACTATAATAGGATTGACTAAGTTTGTCTTTAAAACCTCTCCGTTAGGTTTCAAAATGCTTTACGTCTTGTTTTTTATTTGTCTACTCTAGATCTTAATGAACAGGTTTCCAGATGTCGAGGCGATATTTTTTAACATGCCTGCTACAGTGATAAACTGGTCTCTGCACTCAAAACATGTCTAGCATTTAATTGTGCAATACTGGACAGTTTCAATCTCAGATATCAGGAGAAATCAATTCCTCACAGAAAGAGGAATTCTGAAAATAGACTTACAACTTCTTGTTTCCCCAAATAAAAATTGAATTATTCAGCTTATTATAAGAAGAAGAATGCTTCCTTAGTCTTAACAGCACTTGCTTCATGTGAAGGAACTTATTTTATATTCTGTGATGGTTCTGCAGTCATCAGCATTATTTGGAAACAACACCTAAAACACTTACCACTTAATGGAAACTGCAGTTTTAAAATTGACTTGCTCTGTAATTTCTGAAACCAAACCAAGCCAATCAACCAAAGGAAACCTCTTTCATGAATCTGTTATTTACATATAAAGCAGACAGGAAAAAGGTATTTTGTTAGCCCTGGAGACACAGTTTAAGGAGGTTTTAAAAGATTAGGAAGTATAATGACAGGTGCATAGTGTTCCTTGAAATGAGACGGGAAGTGAGTATGAGACAGAACTTTATGGCATCATCCTTCTCTAAAACTAAATGAACAAACTGTTCTCTCTTAATAATGGCTATACACTAACATTTACAACCAAGTATTGTACCTTTACTTGACCTTTAACACATTGTACTGCATTAATTGCCTTAGCTATTCAGTTACTGACAGCCAAGCCCCAGGTTGCTCCCATATTCATTTTGTTTGAGGTTATTCTTTTTAATATTTTACTGAAATATTATACTCTGCAGTTGTTTTGTATTCAACAAAGCTTTGAAGGTCAAGGAAGCCAACATGTGTAATCACCTCAAAACTTAACATCCTCACCTTGCAAATTTTCAGCTAATGTTTCTAGCCAAACCCAAACTCACAAAACACCAGTGACTGTGGTGCTCTCCTCCTTAACATAATTTTCAACATCATTTTAGTTTACATTTCCACTGTTCTCAAGGAAATCCTGTTTCAAAGCCACAGTGAAAAAGGTATCTTCTTGTTTATAGTTGGAGTTCATTTATCAATTTTCTCTGTCTTTGCACATGAAATATAAACCAACAAAAACATGAAAGTAACTGTTTAAGATCTGCCATCAGTACTGAATGTCCAAAGAGAATATCTGGACTCCTCTGAGAATCAAACCCCAGTTTGACAACCAGTTCATTACTGTTGAAATTTTCAACAGCCTCAAAGACTGAATCCTTCAAGATACTAAGTCCTTGGCCTTACAGTGATGGGACACAAATGACATCTAAAATAAAATGGGCTTAATAAAAAAAGCAAAGAGGGAAGAGACACTAATCAAACTCTAATTTTGAACATCTGACTTTAAATTTCCAAGAATGTTTACAATTCCCACTGCTTTCTAATTACTTACCTTTTATTATAGTTTTTAACCACAGTTACTCTGCAAATTGTAACCACAATTGATTCTGCAAATACTCAAGATCTTCAAGCTCATGATTCTGTAACTTTTGAGCTATCATTTGAACAAGCAACAGTGCAAGACCAAAGATGTAAACATACCAGCATGGAGAGTATACTTCTCAAACAGGGAGGGGATTTAGCCTCCTGAATGTAAATTTACTTTACAATAACAGTCAATAAGAAGATTTTAAAGTCCTAATATCTTTACTCATGACTACAGGGTTGTGTTTATATAGACTTAACTGCAAAGTTTGGAGGAAGTAAAAAATATCTCAGTGTTACGGCACAGAATGATTAATAGAAAAGCAACTTACCATGTGTGATGTTTAATAAAAAAGCAACAAAATATAAAGCATATGTCAATAGTTATGGCACACACTATTATGTTACTCATAAGACCCTTCATGATGCACTAAGTAGAGCAGCAAGGTATTTAAACTTACCTCATAGAATAAATAAAATAAAGCAGTGTTCTTGGGGTTCTTTTTTTTTTTATTTTTTTTTTTTTGCCTAACTTCTTCACATATGCTGTGTAAACTATTAAACTGCAAACTGTAAACTTGGGTTCATAAATGAACCCAGGAATTACTTTTATCTCAGCTCTTTTAGGACTTATCTCAATTATCATTTCCCTGCATTGAAAATTCACTTCAAGGACTAATGAAGCATATCAGTAAAGTGTTCAAAAGCAGTCTGAGGAGATTGGTGGGAATAGGGTCTGTATCCCACATCCACATCCTATCATCCTGTCAAGTACAAAGTTAGGGTGAACTCTATTCACTGTTATCCACCCAGATGTTCCAGATATTTTTTCAGAAGTCCAGATAAAAACTTGAAAACAGGAATTCAGGCTAATAAATTTCAAGTTTTGAAGAAGAAGCTTTAAACATATTAAATAAATAACATATATAAACTACATCTAATTCTTTTTATTTTAATGTAAGATTCTATGCTCACTAGAATCTTTTCTCCTGTCATGGTCCTTGGTCAGATCACCTAGTTTTAGATTTCATTCAAAACTTTTAACTCAAAGAAATGTTCTCACTGTTGGCAGTGATATTTGGCTCAAACCTTATAGATGTAGCCATGAAAAACTGCACTTGAAGATAAGGGAATCTTAGAGGGTGATCTAACTGCTGATCATGCACATTTTCTGAAATAGAAAAAAATTACCTACTTTACTATCTTAACACAAAGTTCAACAGAAATATAAATGTTGCTTAAAATCAGCACCTTAAGCATGGAACATTTTTATACGGAAAGCATGCTACCTATGAATGGTTATAGTATCTGATCAGAAAATAGCAGGCAACAGAGTAGAGAAAGTTCCTCTTATTACTTCATAAATTTATGGTGTTAATTTTGAATCATTATTCAAGGTGGTCCCTACCGGGCGTACAGAATGAAAAGAACATCTGCACAAACAAGAAGAAAAAGTAATCTGACAACAAATTATTCCAGCAATGTCACCCAAGGTCCCTCTAACATCTATCTAAACACAGAAAGTAATAAAAACTGTAAGATAATAAAACAGATCACAGAACATTTCTGTAGAGAAAGAAAAACATAAATGCAAGGCCTAATCTGGGCAATACATTACCTTTATAGAGGTAGTGTCAGAAAAGGGAAGTGGCCTAAAACCATAGAACTAGCTGTTGTTTGGTGAGTCCTAGCTGTAATGTAGAGTCATAGTGAGAAAGCTACAGACATGGAAAATATGGTAAGGCACACTATAACACCACTTTGCTTGCTAAATTATTGTATCATACTTACACAAGGATGGAACTGAAAAAGTCTGGTAAAAAAAAAGGGAGGGCTATATCTAACTCTCCCATTCTCCTAATAGTATCTCCTTCTGAATATGATATACTGTATCCTGAGACCAAACATATTCCAAAACATGTCTGACCACCCTACAGGCAGGAGTTAGGAAGAGGCATAGTAATGCTGCAATGTATATGTTTGAAGCTGCTGTACAGATCTGCTAAACCACAGCTGAGCACACTTAACAAGATGGTGAGTGTTTCTTGTCATGCCACATTGAGATTTTTTTAGTAGGCATATTTCACTCACGCAAGCAAGAGAAGAATGAGTCATGAACTATTTCACAACAGGTCTACAGAAATTAGTTTAACCCCATGTCTGTGGGAGAATTAAGCTGGACACGCAGTCAGAGCACTGGGGAACAAGTAGAAAGAGTCCAAAACCATCATTAAAAAGCACAGAGTAAAGAGGATAGAGTCCATGTAAACAGGAAATAAAGGAAGCTTGAATTTCACCCTGACCACGTTGTCTAATTGCCACAGATAAGAAAAATTTAACCAATTCCTTTTCACACTAACTACATGTGTAACTAAGTAGTTGTATTCTGCATGCTATCATGTCAACTTAAATCTACCTTGCTACAGTCCCGTGAGAGCATTATTTCTTCAGTACAAATAAGTGAACAAGCCTAGAACTATGGTAGACTCCTATGGCTGGAATGGCAGAATTTTTTGGCAGATGATCTAAGTTTTATTTGATTTATGACAGATCCACTTTGTTAAGACCAGGTCTTTGGTCAAGGGTTCAGTCAACAAAACTTAGTGACTTCATGTTTTCTTTCCTCTAGATTTTTCTATCAAGGACTGTCTGCTCAACTAAAATACAGCCAATATAAAGAGCTCCTATGTTGGTGAAAGTATTCCTTCTTATTCTGATTACTCCAGTTGATTCTAGTGCCAAGGTCTACAAAAGACCTGCTACCCAGGAATTAAAGAACTATTATATACTATTTTATGATTCTATGATTCTGTGATTCTACTTACTTTTTCAAAAGTGATGTGCTATTCCAGAACTCCTAGTTCTTATGAAATTAAACTTACTAAATCTATCTTAGTAGCTGTATGGCTGGCACTAGCACCAATCACTGCAAGTTTTTCAGTGAAAGATACTGAGCTGTGTATGGAAATCAGCAGGGAAGTCTTCAGTATGGTTCAGGATAGCTTCTGTACAGGTCTCTCCCATGATGCACAGAGAATTCAAGACATCTTTTAATACCTGCAAGTATTAAATCTAATATGAACCTACTACCTAGTCAGCTGATCCAGACATTAATTTGGTGTAGCAAAGAACTGGAAGATTAAAAATGCAATAGCTGCTAATCCAACCTCCTGACAATAAGTATCATAGGAAAAACTAGACAGGAGATCTTATTTCCAAACAAAGGAAAAATAAAGAAATCTCCTTCAAAAAATATTCTGCAAAATAATATCAAATTAGACATTATAAAGTCAAATAAGTCAAATCAAAACATTTCACTGTTATTGCCTTTAAAAAATACATAAATATCTATAAATATAACCTTTTATAAATATTTAAGTTAATTAAATGCAATGTCTCAAAAATTTGCTTTGTATTTTCTAACCAGTAT
>JANHGN010008078.1:3042-27131 GCA_024605025.1 Megaceryle maxima | reverse complement strand
CAAAAATTTGCTTTGTATTTTCAAACCAGTATTTTTTCTCCATCATAAAACACTTCATAGAGGATTTTTTTCAAAATGTATATGCTTTTCAGTTTCAACAAAATCAATATATTTGGAGGAAAAAACAAAACAAAACAAAACACACCATTCTGACTTAACTCCACTCCTCATCCAAACAGCTTTCCAGGAATTCTGAAATTTTCTTTCCTCTTTGTAGTTTTCCTAAATGTGACTGTGCAGTAAACTCTGTGGTGAGACAGAGTGCTGGAAATCCATCTGTAGTCTAAAAAGCCTTCAAGTGTGCTAGACAGCTCTCTGTGACTCTTGTGACTGCAGGGGTTTCTCCACCCAGGCAGTTCCTGTACCCTCCTGTATTCAGTCTCAAAACTATTCATCCACAACAACCAAAACAGGCTCTGACAGTATATAGTACTAACAGCAATTACAGCATTTTATAGCATGTGATAATTAAGTCATTATGATCAGGCTGAAACAACTACAAGAAGGAAAATGCTTATAATAGCTCAGCTGGTATTTGCATATTTTCTTTGTTTGGGTCTGGATCAATTATGAAAATGGCAGAGCAATGCTTGATGGTCTGCCTAGGAAGTTGGGTGAAATGCCTTCCTTCCAGCCAAGGAGTACTGAACAGAGCCATTCAGGTACCCAATCGTATCTATATAATGTCACAGAAAGATAAGGTTACTGTAATCCTGACCTAAATGGCCATGAAACTGTGACCACACCTTCCAGTATTGAATCACACTCTGCAATGCATTATATTATTAGTGTCAGGCTAAACACTTTTTGGTTCATCTGGTAAATCTGCTCCAGCCTGAACTTTAAACTTAACTAAAATGAACTGCCAGCAGCAACTTTATGCAGTTCTTAGTTATGGAAGTGGCAAAGGGTTGTTTGTAAGGAATCAGGCAACTACTAGATCCATCACCAGGTATTATTTGCAAACATCTGTCAGAAGTATATTATTTTATTTATGACTAGACAGACAATTTCACCTTTTCTTTTCAAAGTGCTACCTCTGAGGCTGACTCTACCAACAAAACAAATGCAAAATGATAACAGAGACAAAAATATGAACACTGTAGACTGAAACAGCTGATCATACCAGCTGTCCAAATGGGAAAAAACAACAGAAATAAATAACACCATGCTTACATTCAAATCTTCTCAGTAGAGTAAGAATGATCTTTTTTTGACTGTCTGTGGAGAAAGGTCTTTGATGAAGCAGCTTCAGTGATATATAAGGGACAAAGCAGGGTAAGTGATACAGGTGTGGTGAAGAGTTGTCATAAGAGGCCTGGAAAGCCAACCTTTCAGCACCTAGTGCTGTAGTCAGTATGAGGTGTCACTTGTGCTGTTTGTAGGGGTGGCCCACCTCCTCTAGTTAAGCCACATGTTCATATCCCTTCTTTTAATGGAAGCAAGGCTGCCTTGGGCTGTGTGTAGCAAGACTACATCTCTTCTGTTGCCTACAGCATGCTTCTGCTCAAAGCAACTCTCTGCTCTGCCTGAAGCTGGTCTTGATCACAGAACTGCATCTCCAAGACTAGCCAAATTTAATCTCAAAAGCCAGAGTAGGAGCTGTAATGGGAAATCACCTCATTCTGGTTGTAATCCATGACTCTTAGCACAGCTGCAAAGTGAAATCTGTATTATTTCATTGCAAGTGACAGCGACAATAAGAAAACAGCAGATCCAGCATAGAAGTTTCTTAAGCTCAAGAAGTCAAAGTGATGGTAAACATTGTAGAAGACCAAGGTATATTAGGTTTATTAGAATTGTATTACAATAATCAAAAGTGCATGATTTTCCTCCTTTTTGACACTTAAAGTGCTAAAATATAAGTTCAGAATAGAAATGTGGAAAAAAACATTCTAGACAAGATACTAGCCAGGTATAAAGAGACATCCTTCTACTGATTTCTTGCTCATGACACTACTCTTACACAAGTAATATCATTAATTTCAGAAGAATTCTGTTAAGTTCTGATTATGAATTGTTCCCACTACCTCTATATGTGTCTATTCTTTTGTAAAGCAGAGTGTATGAAAAGCTGCTGGTTTTAGTTATAAGGCTGATAGCCCAAGAGGCAATTAAAAGGCTTATAGTTAAAATGCATTAAATAATTTGGGTATTTTTGTTCACACTATTTTGGCTTATACTTATATCTGCTTTAAACCTATTTTGTTATTCCCTACAAATGCAAGCCTTGCTATTTCATTTACAAGTTACAAGCCTTCCTGTTCTGAGAAAACAATTACTTTCCAGGAAGTAATAGTATCAGAAGTTTCTTGGCATTTGGGCTTACTAAAAAAACAGAACTAGCACAACAGTATTATCTTCCACTTCAAACTGACTTTTGCATGGTCTTTCAAACAGAAAGAAATATAAACCTCTTGCACTAGCTGATCTCCAAATTTCCCATCAATAAGAAATAACCTATTCTACATATGTGACCATATCTGAGTAGATCTGAGGATATGTAGAATTGCTCCATCTTTTTAGGAACAGGTAGGACTTTTAGTCCTGTGACTACCAGATCTGCACTGTGCAGAGTAACAGGCTTGTGTCTGCATTTGTGAATTAGAACATATAGCATATATGGTGAATTGCAGACTCAGTTCCTTAGGCATTTCACTTCATTCCTATCTCTTCCACATTTCAGAAGAAATTCATGCTTTCTTCTTCCAATGACAGTTCTTTTCTCCCTTTCACAGTCAAAAACCAGACAATTATTTCCTCAAGATGGTCAAACAGTGGTCTAGCTATTTGCTGCAACTGAAAAGGTTCTTCTGCTAATTTCACAGTTGTGAGCTGCAAGAGTAGCTCTAGGACAAAATTACAATGAGGAATTACGACTCAAGTGAGCTTCTCAAACCTTTCATTACATTTTAATAAAGTACTAGAAGTACTGCTCAGTCCTCTCCACTACTTGTCAACATTACCAAACACTTCCTATTATTTTCAATACCATTTCTTCAAGATGCAGTCTTAGTGTAGAGCACTGGATCAGCAGAGTAATTACAAGTCATACATCCTGCTAATAACACTAACACCTGTAAAGGCTGACAGTAACTGGCAGTCAGGTAAAACTGATCTCCACCAAATTTATTTTTTCTCACTGAGCAGACCAGTGCCTCAGCTACCACAAGGGTTCTGTGGTATAAGAAATGCTAGAATTAGTGGACACCTGGATAAATAAAATCTATTTGGAAGAGTCAACACAACTTCTGTAAAGTGATGTTTTGTCTTATAAACCTCTTGGAATTCTCTGCAGAGTTCAGTCACGCTATGTGGGTAAGTGTGACCTAGTTGACATAGTTCACATGTTTCTGGCAAAGACTTTTGCCAAAGGCTTTAAAGGAAACTAAGCAGCCACTACATAATAAGGAAGGTCTGGCATGGATAAATAACTGGTTAAGAGGTAGAACATAGGAGCAAATATGAAGCTGTAAAAAGACAAGGAAACCACCAGCAGAGTTCCAGAGGGGCATTTGCTGGGATCCACGTTACTTAAAATATCCAAAAAGTATCTAGAAAAGCAGCAGAAGAGTATGAAGTTTGCTTATGACAGGAAGCTACTCCAGACAGCAGGTACCTTGAAGGCAAACTAAAGAATTGAAAAATTTGTCTCTCACAAGACAGTGTCTAGGCAATAAAATGACAAATAAAATTGAACATAAATAAGTGTGACACTGCCCTGAATGCACTAAAAGCCCTTAATTTGCTCTCATTTCTTGCTGGACATACACTGCAGATATATCTGTCTTTGGCCTTGTCTCTGGCTGCTCCTGACCTGACTCTCTGGATGGACCCTGGACCTGGTTCATTGCCTCACCCTGTCTGTCTGCTAACACAGCTCAGACATGGTGGCACCGCACCTGGTCAGCAAGGACCCTGTCTTCACTGCAGTCACCCTGTCTTCCAGATCCTCCCCAATCATGGGCCACCCAGCTCCTTCTGCTCCCAGCTACCTGGCAGACCTGGGCACATGTAGGTGTCCCTAGATGGGCTTAAATGAAGTCCTTGAGCCGTGGGAAAAGTGTGCCTGGGTATGTATGGTCAGGACAAATGAGGAAATCATCAAGTACTCAACAAGCTGAGAAAGAGGTGATGTAACTGAGACCTGACAAAGGTCTAGAAAAGGTCTGTAGGTAAAAAAGAAAAGGGACAGAGGGAGTATTTGCTCACTGTCTTCATTTGGTGGTCCCTTCTTATAGAAGCCAGGCTCAAAATAAGGAGAACAAGGTGGTTCCTCATGCAGCAGGAAGTGGAGACATGGTACTTCCTGTCTAAGGATAGCTGTACATTTGCAAGTTCAAAGAAAGAGTGGGCAATTAGTTGGCAGAAATCCATTGCAGACTACTAAACTGGCAAGCCACAGAAACCTCTGTGAGATTTTCATTCCCAAAATGTAAACAGTTGAAGACTGGGAGAGTTTTGAGGGGAAGCATTATGTATGTAAGCCTTGTTTTAACTCTTCCATTCCAGGTGCCCATCTATGACCCCTGGGCTGCTTGGACCACTGGCTTAAACCAGCAGGAGACCTACTTCTGTTCCACAGTTATTAAATTTTTCTTAATTTCTGGAAGAGTCATTTGCCTACCTCTAGCTACATGTCTGGAGGGTAAGAAAAACAACCTTAGCTCTAAAGGAAATCCTTTTTCAAATCTGATGTATTAAGGATTACAATCCTTGTTCTTTTTGAGGATATTGGCACCAAAAGCACTAAGGAAGCAGGGGGATGATTGGCACTGTATGCCAATTGCAGTCTTTCATCTACCAGAAGATCTTCACATCAAAGTTATCCTACCCTTGACTAAATATGTTTATTTACTTACTTACTCTATTTATTGCTGAAGAAGTAGGCATCTTTCCACAAGGCTCTGGGCACACTGCCATTACATCAGATACACAGAAATATTTTATTAGTTTCAGAGAACCCCACTTCCTAGCAAAATGTAACTTTAATTCAAACCTCAGTCCACACAGAACCTACTCAGACAGACTCTAACATCCCCTAAGTGCTCCTCCAGAAACTAACACTGCAGAAGTAGAAGCCTTAACATTTCTTGTCTAGATATTTTGTTTCTATTTTGTTAAGCGTAACATTGAATCTGCTGTTCCAAATGCAAAATATTTTGCTTTCTTTTTTTTTTTTTTTTTTTTTTTTTTTCCCAGCAGGACAACACAAATCAATTACCAATAAACTAAAAATTCTAATACCTTAAAAAAACCAAACCAAACCAAACCAAAACAAAAAACCCAAAACCTAAAACCTCTGGAAAGAATATTGGTGAAAAGGGAGGAATGATATTAAGGTTCATATTCACATTCAAATGTGTAACCAGAATCCCCTTAAAGATATGCATGAATAAAAAATTGAAGGGAAAAATAATTAAATCCTACAAGTGATAGTAGCATGTAGGAAGTACTACTACAGAACACCTCGCTGCTCTTTTTTTCCATTTTTATTATGAAATACAATGTTTTGGTGATACACAGGTTGTACATAACCAGGTTGCTATTGTTCCAACCTCTGGGTCATTCAAAGGCCACAATAAATAATTAAATTAAAAGGAAAGTTCTTCTACTCCTAAGTGAATTGCTTTGCAGTGAAGTGGCTTGATTACTTCAATCACCATCAATCTTAACTTCCTTAAACAGTCTCAAAAATATGGTGTAGAATATCCTGATTAAGTGAGAATGAAGGAAACAAGAAAAGTAAGTAGATAATGTTTTGTTAACAAGACTATCTGCTCTGCATGTGTATAACATTTTAAATTCAAAGTAAGCTTCTCTAACAGCAATTATATCTTTATCTGCATGTACACACACATACCATTATAAACCCATTGCAGGAACATGCAGACACCATTAGGATTACACAATCAAGGACTACTGAAGTTAGGAAATGCCAGAGTTAACCTTCCTTTGGCCTTTGTGCATAGATAATTGAAAAGAAATCTTCAATTTCATAATCATGCGCTACTGTTTTTTCAGGATCTTATTCAGTGAACAGGAAGGACAAACCCCATGAAATAAGCAACTTTTTAGTATCCTGCTTTACCTTCATTCTCCGATGTGTGACCCTTAGCTTTACAGCAATTCCAGTCCTCTCCTGAGACAGAATCATTGACTTCCTCATGATTTCTTCTGTGTTCATTAGTATAACATTTGAATGTTTTTCCAACAGTTGTCAATTAAAAACTTACAATATGAATGTGAGGGAATAAGTATTCTTAAGTTCATTTTACAAAAGGGTAGTTTTGGAGTATCAATATTGGAAGAATCCCCTGACATTAGGTGTCAAATTTGAGACACACAAGACCTAACTTATTTGTGGTTTGCAGCATTATATAGAGGTTAATATAGTCAAACACAGTTCCTGTTCACTTCAGGTGCCATTATTGACACAATTCATTCTATAGATTTAAATTAGGCACAGAAAATGAGATACATTAAAGACAGACATGAAATTCATTTGCTCAGCAACCCCAGCAGAAAAGAGTCAGAAACAGCATTCAGTTTTCTACCACAGCCTTCAACCACCCTAGATATGGTATCTACTTGCATTCCAGTGCCTTGTTTAGTGTACATAGTCTACCTCTGGCCACATATTAAGCAAAGGCCTTAAAAAACTTGCATGTTTTTAGCCTTGTAGCACACCTGCTATGAACAAAAGCTGGAAGCCAATAGCGAAAGGCAGGTGACTTCATAATTAAAACCTGCATCATAATGGTGGATGTGAAAATGGAAAATTCCATTGGCTACCTGAATTCTTCAATTCTGTTATTTCCAAATGATTGAATTGCCAGTTTTCCAGCCTTAATATTTTCTTTATATTTTCTTCCCAAAGCTTTCTTCTGATATTTAAAATTAGTGAAACTTTGAAAACCACCATTGTGTGACAAGCAAAGAAAACTTACTCTACTGATCTATGCCTGTATTTCCACACGCAGGTCTCCAACATTTCACACAAAGTAGCAAGTGCTGATTCTAGATTATAGTTCTCTATTTTGCCTCACTAGCTGAATCCCAATCCTTTCCCCACCTTCCCAAAAGACAAAAAAATATTAGAAAGTAAAAAAAAAAAAACCAAACCCCCCCCCCCCCCAAAACCAACAAGGGCCTGTGTTGCTTTAAAGCAGTAATATACAAGTAGGAGACAAGGCCGTGATCTCATTGCAATTACTGAGATGTGGTGGGATAGCTCACGTGACTGGAATATTGCCATGGACAGAGATGTACTTAAAAAGTACAGAAAGACAGACCAAGAACGTGAGGTGGTGGAGTTCCTCTTTACGTGCAAGAGCAACTAGAATGCAATGAGTTCTACTTGGGGTGGGGTGAAGAACGTGTTGAAAGCTTATGGGTAAGAATTAAGGGGCATGCAAATATAGTCAAAACTGTTGTGGGTGTCTACTACAGATCACCAAACTGCGAAGAAGATGTCAATGAGGCCTTCTACAGACAGATAGAAGTAAACTCAAGATCACATGCCCTGGTGCTTCAATCACCCTGATACTTGTTGGAAAAGCCACACAGCCAGGCATACTCTGTTTAGAAGGCTCTTGCAGTGCAATGATGATAACTTCCACAGGTGGCAGAAGAGCCAATGAGGAGGGGCATGCTGCTGGACCTTGTATGCTGGGCCCAAGAGAGATGCTTGATATTCAGACATCACTTCCTCCAAGCTCAAGACAGGGGCATTCTTTTGAGCAAAAAATCAAGTAGAGGAGGCAGGACACCAGCATGGATGAGCAAGGAACTGCTGAAAAAACTTATGCAGAAGAAAGTTCACAGTCTGTGGAGAAAGGGACTGATCTCCTGGGGTTGTCAGGGTATGTAGGGATGCAACAAAGATGCCAATGCCCTCTTGGAATTAACTGTGGCAAAGGAAGTAAAAGAACAAGAAGGGTTTCTTCAAATTCATCAGTGGTAAAAGGAAGAATATATTCCTGTGTGGCCTGCCCTAAGTGATCCTGCTTTGGCAGGGGTGCTGGACTCGATGATCTCCAGAGGTTCCTTCCAACTTCTAACATTCTACGCTTCTATGATTTAATGGCAGGTGAAATTTCAGAAATAAACCTTCTGTGTATAATTAGAAATCATATATTACAGAGAAATGGCAATATCTGTGCATAACTGGGAGCCTGGATATTCACTCAAACCTCTCATATTGCTGCTGCTAAAAAGGTGTTCACAATGAAAAACATTATTCATTCAGATCTCATAGAGATATATTTTTTTCCATGACCAAAGCAGCCTTTACTCAAAAACATAATCCACTTGAAGTGTGGGCAAAGGCTCTGTGTTATTGGCCTAGATTTATAAATCTGTCAGTACTCACAGACAGTACAGGAGATCCACCTGCACAATACCAATATACACACTAACATGTTTCTGTATGGATAGTCATCCTTAAACTGTTATAAAAGTATAGCTCAACATGTGTCCTGTACTAAAGTTTCATATGCATCAAAAATATATGAAGTTTCATAAACATTTTAATTGCATATAATTTATATTTACTGTATTTTTAAAGTAGTGCCAAAGAACAAGTCAAATACTTTATTTATGGCAGTACACAAGCACAGAGTAAGGGCTGACCCTACATCCAGTCAATATATCTCCAGTAAGATATCATGATGTTAGTTAGTATTTGTTTACCTATGAAGGATAACACTACATGGATAAAAATAATAAAACACCACCATTATTGCTATTTTACATTTAGAATATATCTTTAAGAGGACAACTCTTATGGAGTTGAATTATAACTTTAAAAACATAGCAGGTGAATTTTTAATCTTACAGAAATTTCTGTATATGTAATATATACCATAACCCCAACTAAGGTCCCTATGGGAATATATTCACCAGATCAGTGTTTAGACTAGGCATATTGGTCTTCAGTGTTTTTCATAATTGTTGACCAATTGGTACATACAGCCCAACAATGGAATCTAATAATGCTGATTATCCCCTTGCATTTCAGGTAACTGCTTCTTGAATGTATAGACTACCATGGCCATGTAAAATCTGTTTGCATAGCATTTGTTTATTGTGATATTTGTTACTGTTGGTATTTGTATATATACTTTTAAGTTTACATTCCAGCACCATAAGTTTTATGAGGAACAATATAAAAGGACTAGTGAGAAATATGTGAGTGCCAATATAAAAAAAAAAAACACATTAACTACAAAGACGAAGATAATTAAATTATGTACAAATTGCAAGTACCACAGAAGAGCTTCTTGGCAAGAAAAAAACCATTTCACTTAATTTTAATGAACTGCTATTAAGTATTCTATCTTTGTGACTCACAAAGTTAGTGTTTTGATGACTAGATTCTAGTTGAAGAACTTTTTTTTAAAAAAATATGCAAGATTATTTTCCATTATGAATAATTCATTGTATCATTCCTTACAATGAGTTATGTGAAGGAAAGCTAATAGAAATCTAACGTGAAATACCATGAATTGCTAAAAGAACAGATAATTATTATTTTTTTAATTTGTCTTGATCCCTGGTAATAGATGTTTCTTCAGATTTTCACATATTTCAGGTGAATAAACTCAGTAGCTGATTATGATAAGAAACATTGCAGACCTCACCCTAAAGTTAAAACTCTGGCCAGGCAGAGCTGTCTTCTCACTAGAAAAACACACCTCACAGTAAAATATGTGGAAAGCTCAAAAGAAATCTTTCATGTCGCTATAATCAAAAGCAGTCCATTTAAAGAGGAAAAAGAAAGCTTTCCTCTGTGTGTTATGATTATAAACCAGGCAAATTACAGATGGATGGGCAGGTAGAAACAAGAGTGGATGTCTGGATTCTTATGATATTTTAATTGGCTCTGACAGTTACTGAACAACCCCTAACAGGATGCAGTAAATCTAGCTGAGAAGAGGGTGATACAGCAAAAATACTGTCTTCTCCTTGGCTTGATTTTGTGGGAGTGCTGAGAATGATCATTTCCCACTGAATCTCTAGGAATCTGAGGTGCTCCAGACTCTTGCAAATGGTACTATGTACTGCATAAAGCATCAACAGTGCTGGAAGAAAAAGTCTCAGTATCAGTCCTTCCAAAAGAGTTTGTGCATTTGAGTTTTTTGCTGGAGCTCAAGTCAATTCTTAAGTACCAAGTCAGGATTCACATGACATGGGGATTACACAGACAAAAAGCAGAATACAAAAATCTTCCATTTCAAGCATTACTGGGTGAGATCACAGTAATCTGCAGACAAAACCCACAAGTTACAACATATAATCACTGCCAAGTTTACACAGCAAGTCTTCTTTTATTCTTTAAGCCTTTTTCTTTGGTTTGCACTGAGTGGCCATGCTGCAGCACCATGTAAGTTAAATCTTTAAAAGGCATGGGGCAGAACTTTGGCTTCTTTTGACATAACAAAATGGTTTGTCCAGGACAACAACTTCCCAATAGTTTCTGTTTGGATATTTGGGGAGTGATTTTTCAAAGTGTATCTCAGGTCTCATTCAAGACAGCAGTAAAACTTGCACTGACTTTGGTGGAATAAAGTAAAATCAGTCTTATGCAATCCTGTTAAAATGGAGGAACCACTAGACTATATTTATCTGAACACTTACTGAAGAGTTTCCTTATATGTTATTCCAATCTGTGCAAAACTATTTCAAGGTTATAGCAGATCTGTCTCAATTTCACCATTCTTAAGCATAAAAAAGCAAAGGCATACTTGTTATGAATTTATTATTTTTTTGTCAATCATGTTATTAGTGTTATTAGTAAGAGTTATTTTTCTTTATTTTTTGAAAAAAATATTTTAAGACAATTAATTCATTTTAGAAATAAAAAAACAGTGAAATTTAAAAATTATCATTGCAATTTTCTCCTTCAAATACAGATTATTTATTACATCAGAAAACTGCTTAAGATGATAAAAGAAGATAAATGTTTTGAAAACAATTTTGAAAACACTTTTCAGCTAGATTTCTGGCATCTGAAACATACCATTGCTCTAATGTGTTATTCAGAAAAGACTTATGCAGCCAAGCACGAGAAAATAGGCAATATTTCTCCTAGGATCATGAGTTGAGCTATTGATTATATAGTCAAATTGCCAGTCACTCAATTCTGATATACTATAAATAATATAGAACAACCTCAGATACTTTTACTAAGAATAGTAGTCAAAGGAGCCAGAAATTACAGGAGTTGCCTAAAAGGGAATACTTGTATTGTGAATATCAACACTGCTGACAGCTGAGGGAAGAAAACTACCCTAAACTCAAGACAACTGAATGAACAAGAAGTATATGATTTGCAGCTAACTTCTAAGCTACTAGTGTATGGCAAGGGATTTCGAAATCATTCATTTGGTATTACCTACATGTGAAAAATATGTGCAGATTTTATTAGAGGGAGGGAGCATATCTAGAGAGAGATGTATGCCTTGTTGATTCTCAGTACTGTTTTCTGATTGCCATGTACTGCCAGAGAGAAAAAATTATTATATCAATGCTACTTCTACCATTTTGACTTTCATGGAGACTCTCCTAAGAAGATGGAAGGGTTAAATTCAATTAATTTGTAACATAGTGAAATAATGACTTAACAGAAGAGTTACTCCCCATATGCAGAGACAGAAACCCTGACAGGTAGTATTGTTGCTACACAAGGTCTTTGTCACTTCCAGTGGCAAGATTTTAGCAGAAGCACACCCAATTCAAAATGAGATCAAAATATCAGATGTCATAGAAACAATATACTGCCAAAATCTGACAAGTAAAAGAAAAAAAAAGCCTACATTTCATAAAACAGTTACATAATAAAGTGTTACCAGAGCAGCTTGTGAGCACTGCACTACTGATGTCCCAGGCCTACACATGGAAGGGAGGGGGCTCATTGTTTTTAGAGTTGCACTTCCTTAAGATATTTTTGTCGGTGAAACAATATTTTGTTTTGTTTTTTTTTTTAAACACCCCACAACTTCTAACTCATTGTATGAATGATGCCTTTGTTCAAGACAAGAATTTTGCCCTTTTATTTTTGTATGTATATTAGAGATACAATTTCTTGAATATGATAATCCTCAGCTGAGGTTAAAAACCAAGACCAGCTGAACACAACTTGGCTGATTTGTTATTCAAAACACTGGATAGGTGGACACCTATGCCCAGTATGATAGCTCTTAGTTATTTTAGATTTCAGTACAAAAGACACAATATTGGTGTTCTTTTGTGTATGTTTGACTCAACAGTCAAGGAGATTTCAGCATTCCCTGTGTAATTCCAGTTTCTGTAAAGGGCAGTATGATATATGACTAAACAGATTTTGGCACTGAAAAATATTTAGACACAGAATTACAGGAAACAAAAAGAGTAAAATATTTAAATTTTAAACCTACTTATAAGCCTTTCATGTAAGTTTAAGACAATGAGAAAAAACAAACCAAAAAGACCCCAACATGCTTCTCACTTCTAACATCACAAAACAAAAATCACTAGGACTGGGACTTGAACAAATGCCTCTGTGATAACTTCAACCATGAGGTCTTTTTCTCCACCTAAAAAGCAAGTTCTGATAAAAAAATGACTTCAGCTTCATAGTATGGATTTGTCACTGCACAGCTCTTAATGAGGCGAGCTGTCAGAAGCCAGAGCATGCATCTGAACAAAACAAACTCTGTTCAAGATAGCGAGTTGAAGTTTTCTGTCTGACACTCATTAAGAAGCATATTCATGAGGGAAAAAGATGGAATTGGAAAAACTCTGATTGCATTGTATCCTTTCAAAAATTAGGTTAGCTGTGTGACAATCTTTTCATGGATCTACCCTGTGTTCTGCAAGAGCTAACTCTTGGAGATATTTATCCCTGGAAAAAAAGCAGCCATTCTACAAAGCACTGGAAGACAGTTGGACTACTTTGGTAACATCCAGAAAAATAAAGTGGTTTAAAGAACAGGAATTGACTTTCTATTGCTCTTTATAAGAGCAAGTATTTTCCAACAGACACTTCTTCAATCTACAAGAACTTTTTAAAAAATATGTTCTTTGAAAGTATGCCATGCTGACACTTCTGTAGAATATTAAGTATCTTAGATCTTAAGAGCTGGAGTATAACAGTCTGAGTTACTACTATGGTGCCCTCTCTCATCAAAAGTGACTATTTGCTACACTGGAATTTGAACAAACCAGTAAATAACAGAAAAATATGTTCAGAAATTACAAAAGGGCAAATTCACAGATGGGAATTGGTGAGCGTGTTTGGACTGAAATCTTAATTAGTAAAATTGTTTCCAACTACCAAATTGAAAACAGTCAACGTACAGCTCAAGCTGCTGTTATCCCAGACAAAAGGGTAAAAATGACAATATGAAAAATGAGAAAAAAGGAGTACAAGTTCATAGTGGTACCCAAAAATTATGACTGGAGCTGGGTTTAGAGTGGAAAGTGCCTTGATTCTTCAAGAAAAGGCCAATAAAATGAATTAGTGTGAGTGATACCTGGAGGCCAGATTACGTATGCAGAACTCTAAATATGAATTATGCACTTAATTTCCCATCCTGCAGCAAGACTTAGAACTTAGGCTGTCATTTATGGGAACTGAGCAGACCAGTGAGCACTGAATCCAGACAAAACAAGAGGTTTTTCTGGAAGCCCTGCCCTCTCTTGATATGAGTGCCTATATAATCATATTTAGGGTAGAAAAAGTATTTTTGCTTCAATGTATCACAGTAAAGGATGTATTTCTCTGATGTTACTTACCATTACTACACTAATATTTTACTTAACACTGTAGAAATTTTTTTTAGTGTCTAGATGAAACACATTATTTTCTTCTCATGGGAGAGATATTTTTCTCTTCTACAATGAGAAGAAGAAATTCTGAAACAGCACAGGTGATTTATTTAATCAGAGGTATTTCTATATACAATCTTAACAAGGACTATAATTTTCTATGTGGGTCCTCTTAATTCTTAGAACCTTACTAAACTGTAGCTAAAATTCCTTCACTTAATTTTTCATATTCTTGTAAAATAAAAGTCATATATGTTTTCCTTCATTTTAGTATTGTCCAGACATAGTACCTGGGGTAAGTATAGCTATCTCAGATATCTCTTATGCTGAGCTTGTAACGAAAATGCAAATTTTAACATTTCAGTTATCAGATGGTGGTAACTGAGGCCTTGATCTAGTGAATATTACATATTACACTTTATGCAAATCACTTAAGCAATCCCATTAAGTAATCCAGTATTCTAGCAAAATTATCATGGACGTAACAATACACATCCAAAATCTGCAAGGTCAGCCCTTCTTATTAATTGACAAGTGTTGACTTCACAGTGGTAATCACACTGTTCTAAAAAGTCCACTGGTATATGAAATCAACTATTTTAGTTACTCTGCAGTAATTATAATACATACTAAAATGCATGTCACATGATTGGTAGACTTATATGCGAGGAACCTTTATCTAGAAAGCTGTTGTATTCCTAGTTAAGGCCTTCACTTCAAGATATAACATTTCTCACATTAGTAATCTGCAAAAGAAAAAAAGTGACATTCACAAAGACAGTCCAGTTGGCCACAAGCCGTTTTGGGGCTATTGTTGGATATCACTGATATAGACACTTTTATTGTCCATTTTCATAGAAAATATTGACAAACTGATAAATTGTCATTTGGCTATGGGTTTAATTTTTAACAGTAAACAGAAAAAATGAGGCAAAAATTAATTACAGATGCATTCTAAGACCTACAGTTCATAAAGATGGACCTTCAGTGACAGGTATATTCTTTAGGTGCATTATTTAACCTATCTTCTAATAAAGGAGTGCAGAAACCCTGTAAGATGAGGTCCTAAACAGCTCTGAATTTCTGTGATGTTTCACAATATTCCATTTGGGTTTGGCTACAGGTGCATAATAGAGGAAGGCAGAAGAAAAATTCACTGTGTTTTTAAGGTGATACTGTTAATGCAATGGGGTCCAAGCCACTTTAGGGAAAGGAATTACCAACACCATCAAAAATATAGCTAAAAAAGTAAACAGAGGTAATGAAAGGCAGCTTCCTGTGAAATTCATTCCAACAGTGATTTACTTTTACATTAACAAACTGTCAACTAAGGGAAATACAAGAAAGCCAACTAGTAACTATTTCCCTGAAAGATTTATGTGGACAAAAATTCTAAACACATCTCTCAAGCCAGCAGAAATCTAGATATAAAAAAGAACATAAAGGATTGTGTTTGATCTGTTTTGCTTAAGGTACAGTAAAATACAAAAGAAAACTGACAGAGAAAGGGGGAAGAATAAAAATACTTTGGATACATTAAATATGCAGATTTCTTCTGACTAATCTCTCAATCACACATGATGCATGTATGAATGCTTTTTTCAAATTTTTTAGACTTTGAGTTTTTCCCTAACTTCATAAACTTGAATTTCCATGCCTGAGTCAGGGTCAACACGCTCAGCCACATTTACGCTGCTTAGAAATACATGCACACCCATTCCCACCCTGAGGACACCACTGGAGAAGTTTCACAAAGAGCTAGTAATAATGTTATGAAATAATTCCCCACCTCCTCACCATATACGAGGGTTGTGCTGACTGACTGGCTTAATGTCTTGGCACTTTGGTTCTTGCTGTGTATATGGTAGAGAGGAAGATAAGGGAATGTGCTGACAACTATTTCATCATTCGCTCAGCAATAGAATATTTGGCCCTTGTCTGAGGTAAGCATTTTCAGATCTGTGGTGCAAAAACACACTTCCTGACTTGGGCCATTCCAGACAAAACCAAATCCATTTTCATGGACAGCAATATGCCTAACTTTTAATGCTAGCACTAGTGACATGAGCAATACTTCCCACCATACTCCCTTTCCATCTCTTACTAGGCCCCTGAGCCCACAGGGTCACTCTGAAACTCTCCTGTAAGCAAGGGAGGAGTTCATCCTTTATCTACACAGGCCCAATTAAGGAGCACGATGGACAGAGATGATCCTATACTGGAGACCATTGTCAGCCATGTGGGTGAAGGACCTGCTTTCAGTTTTATTCTTTTTTCTCACCTTCTTTTCTTGATGAATTAAAAACAGCATGATTTTTTTCTTTGAATCACCACTAAAATATTAAATTACTATTTCACAGACTGTAATAAAACTGAAACTTAATGTTCAATATGCTTCTGGAGTTTGGTTGTCCCCTTAGAGGGTATGGAAATGTGACAACAAACGCTAATGCACTTTACTGATGGATGAACAAAAGGACAAATGGTCACTCTGGCATTAGGTACAGTCATAGCTATTCTGCAATAATGGTAGAATGGGGCATAATGAAGAAATAGTGTAATAAGAATTGTAGATGTACTCATGGCTTTATTAAAATAGGTATATTCCACACGCTGAATCAAACTAAATATGGTTGTATGGTAATCAAAATTTAAAACAGATAGGCTCTTATGCAATGTATGTATCTATTGATGACAGAGGAAGGTAAAAACTCTTTCTTGTAAGATGCTATCTCCTCAAAATGTGCAATTTTTCAAAATCCTGAAAGTCTGGTATTGACAAGACAGCTGAAGACTAGATTGGAAAGTAATTATGCAAACTGGAATCTACTTTCAAGGTCACCAAAAAAACTCCAGTTCTGCTCCTGGGTTACCACGGAGAACACAGTCATATAATGAACTACTGCTTCCTTATGTCAAATAAAATGAGGCCATTACAACAGGCCAAACACCAACACAACTTTGTAGGCGCAGCGAAAGCACTGTCATACTCTGAGAAGTGCAATTTGCAATGGATCTCCTCATTTTCAACATTTAGAACCAAAAAAAAGATTCTATAGGGCAAAGATTAAGGAAGCACTACAGAAATTCTAAGTTCTTACGCATTCCCCCTTCTGCCTGCTCTAAACCAAAAAACCTAAGTTCCTTCTGTCTGCCCTCATTGGTTATGTTTTCCAGAACTCTTGTTAACTTTTTTTTCTCTTTTGGGCTCTCTGAAACCAACAAAACGTACATCCAAATGAAAAGTTAGGAACGTCTGTATCTTAGATGAAAGATTTAACCAATTCAGTCCTTTCACTGGCAGGTAAGCAAGCTGTTTACAAGGGATGCAACGCATTTACTCATTGTTATAGGCGGGGAAACTGAGGCACAGCTAAAGGACTCACTCACAGGTAATCAGAGGTCATCAGAGACATCTACCCCAGGTAGGAATAGAAACCTGTCAAGTTGCTTACTGAGCTGCTCTGTAACTTCACCCCATCACAACACATGACCTGAAACCAGTATGACAAACAGTAACAACTGCTGTGTTTTGAACTAAAGTACAGGTCATATTTCTGTAATTTACTCTTTATTTTTATAATTTATTTCTGTCTTTCTGGTTTAAGTGTGAGAGTCCACCCATTGATTCCTCTGAGGTATCAGGCCTAGATTTTGGGATTACACTCTACTGCTGCACCTGCTTGTCAGTACCTTACTGATCAGTTTGTGGCTAAATTTCTTTTCACAGACCACCCTGCTCCTATTCTAAGGTTTTTTTTGCTGTGTAATGCTTCTCCTAAGCTTTGATTCTGAAAGCAGGCCAAGTCCTATAGTTCTTCTCAAGTTAAACTATAAAATTATTACTTTTGCATTTTTTCCATGTCACAGCATGACTGATATTTTTATCCTTATGAACAGCCTGTTAAATAGTCCATAAAACCTGTACCTGATGATCTTAAGCCCTTGCTTGTATGTAATCTCCTCTAGGCAAAACTTAATAAGCCCCAATAGATTTCAAAGCTTACAGCTCACTAGTGAAGCTGGATGAACGTCAGGTTTTATGATATTTCCACTGTAACTTCAGCTTAAGCTGCCAAAGAGATTATGGATACCATATGAATTTACAGCCAAAGTGACCAATACCTTTGAAGAACACAAAATAAATTAAAAAATGCAGGAGAACCAGTGTTTCCCACCTTGTCTGCCTTGCTCTTTTAAAAAGAACAGATGAAATTACTCCATTTTGCAGCATAACCTATGCTTATACATCAGCATAAAAAGAAACATGAAACCAGAGGATCTACAGGCAAGTACTGCCCAATGACAGGTTGCTGTAAAGGTAAAGGTCTCATTTTCATTTCAGCTGAGTATTAACAGCACATTATTTATGATCTCTTCCACTGCTGAAGAGCAAATATTTGTCTATTGAACCTGGGTGTTTCCAGTGCATTTTATTTATCTACTCATTCAGGCAGATAGGGAAATGTCTTTTCCATTTATTGAAGGTTTTGAAGATTTAAAATCTTTTCCAGTCAAAGCAAGAAAAAAATGTCCCCCAGGGGCACATGCTTGAGATATAGAAGACTCAGTTTCAGGTCTCTGCTCTAATTTCCATCAGAGACATGGTTCTGAGTCTCCTGTGTGCCATACCAGTGCCTGAGAAAAGAGCACAGACAGTAACTATAGCAGAGGAGACTGAATTAGCTAGAATGCTTTGGATGCTCTTACCGGTTCAATGACACCAAACACTTGCTAAAGTAGTTAGTCAGGAGCGTACATGATTTTGTAGAAGAGTATCTTGGAGTTTTTCACAGGGCTTTTTACTCATCTACTTGTTCAGTACCAGCACAGGTAGCAACAGTATTTTGCAATTAACTGAATGCACAGGTGATCTTGTAGTTAGCTTTCTCTGCCCTCACAGCATACTGGCTAAGACCTTCTGGCTTATGGGACTTACTCTCACTGTGTCACCTGCACTTGCAATAACTAAACTTTTATCAAGAGGAATTAGCAAAGAGTAATGGACTTTGGGTCTTTATGTCACCAGAGAACAGCCCACAGCAACTGTAAATCAGAGCAGTTTTTGCCTATTTTCTTTATGCTGAGCATGGCAGCTGCATGGCCCAGGATCACATGGAGACAAAGGCCATCAGCCAACAGAGCCACTGATGAGAATCAGGTCCTAAATACATTTCTGGCTAAAAAATGTAATGGAAATGGAAAACACCTATTAAAGTGACATGAAGCTGGAAACTGCTACTGCACAGCTACTGCATTGTTTTTTCTCTAAATAAAAAGTACAGGATTGGTGCTGTTTTGTTTTGTTTAAAAAAACAAAACAAAACAAACAAACCTGCACTTTTTATTTAGAGAAAAAGCAATATCAAAGAAACTAGAAGCTCTTTCTATATATAAATCACCCTTTTTCCAATGGCAAGTGTGTAACAGCAGAACTACCCACCTGATATGGAATTAGCTGAGCACTACAAGCTGCTCCAAATTTTCATATGCTCCAGAATAAACTCCAGAGTTTTTTTTCCAGTAAAGCAGCTGGAGCTCCTAAAATATTTTGCACTCTAGTGGTTAGGAAAAGACATTTAGTAAATTAAATCTCTCGTTTGTGTGTTTAAAGAAAACAGTCAGAATATGTACATTGTACTCAAGTGTCACTACCGAACAAGTTAGTAAGTTAATTTTTTCTTTACAGTGTATGATTACCTTAAGTATATATAGCTTGCTGAGGAATGTTTCTATTATTTGAATCATAAAAGCATTTAAAAATAATAAACACACTACAGTTATGTGACAGCTTTGAACTAAAGTGAAGGGTTGCTTAATATATAACCTACATGCACAAACAGTATTGTGGAAAATGGAATAACTACGTGATTACTTGCAGTTTTCCAACAAGCAGAAGAAATGCAAAAGAGAGGTAGGTATAAAGAAGGTAAAAGGAAAAGAAGGGCAAAATGAAAGAATTCAAAGAACAATATCAAAGAATGCAAAATAAGAACAGCAAAATGATGATAAAACAACACAAAGAAAATACAGCCGTAGCAGAAAATATGACCCAAACTCTCAATCACAACTAATAATCACAACACATCACTTTCATCTAAATATTCCATTGTTCATAATTCAGTCATACATAAGCATAATCCTTAGTCATCAAAGCTTTGGCCCCATGACCATTAATTTAAATAAGATAATTTGCTGATTTACCTGCTTGCTGCATGCATATAATATATGTGGTAAACAAGCAGAGACAGTGCTGCAGCTTCCATTTCCAGTGGTAGCACCACATTTCACTTACACAAAACATCCTGTGGAAAAAAAAAAGTGCACAAGAATTCAGGGAGCTTTTACAACAAGACAAGAAAATAAGAAAATAAGAAAATGCTGTTGTTAGTCAAACTATTAACTATCAGTAAATAAATTAACACTTGTAAACTATGGATGGCCCTACTGTTGCTTAAACAGAAACAGAAGTCTCTACACTTGTTAAAAAGGGTCAAAAATGATGTTGTCTGGCTCTTAGCAGACAACAAAGAAGAAGACTGGTCAGCACTGGCCTTCTAAGCAGATAGGTGTGGGTGGTATTTCATTAAAAGAAACAAGCAGCCTGTGTGGTGACGGTCTGAAAAAGTTAAGGTGTAGGGGATATTTGTAAACTACAAAGTTTTGCTTTACCTATTCATGTATACAAATGTATTTGTGCTGTTTAATGTATATATAATACATACATATTTGTTATTAACTATATAAAGACAGTAGATGAAAATTTGCCTTTACCTTAACCAGCCTTTCCATATTTTTTAGTGCTAATATTTTGATAACTATAACATTTTTTGCTGACAACTTTAATGACATTCCTGGAACTGTCCTTGCCAAAATCTTGGGGCTCATCTGTGCTGCCAGGGAAGTCAAGGACATCTTTATTATTTAATTTTTAAAAATGCTATTATAAAAAGATCTTTATCAGTTATAGCTCAAAGTTAAAATTTCCTTTGCCTTGAAGCATACGGGACATTTAACGGCTAAATGAAAATATTTTCTCCATAGTGGGAAGAAGAGGAAGAAAGACTCTTCATAAATTTGGTCAGATTTTTAACTATGTATCCAAAATTAATGGTGCTCCATTACATTCCTGCCTCATTTTATTCAACAAGTTAACAACAAGCAAAAGCAAGCAACAAGTAATGAAACACAACATGCATTATTTTGACCAACTCTTTTCCCTCCCATTTGGCAATGATAACTGGCTTTTGTTCGGTAAGTTATTATCTATTTATACTTGGAGAAAATATCTAATAGAATTCTCAAATTATTTCACAAGTCTATTCCCACCAACAACATGTGAAGAAGAAGCAAAAATAAATAGTCATGAAGAAACACTGATGAATACAAATGTCTACGAAAAAGGATGCATATTTCGAATGGACACCAGTATGATCTTGAAACAGAAATGTGAAAGAGGTAAGTGAAAGAAAGTGCAGAGTTCACACCGAGTGGCAAGAAAAAATAATTTTCTTAGACTTGTGAAAATAGTATTCTTTCTGCTCCACAGATATTGCTGTGAATTCAACAGCAAAACCTTGGGGGCAAATGTAAATCCTTTCCCATTATCAGCTTCTGTTTCTTCCCAAAGTGGAGTTCTGTAATGTAGACAAGCCAAATTCAATGCAGCAAGATAAAGCACTGTAAAGGAACAACTAATGTTTCAGTTTTACAAGTAGTGGTTCATGAAACCACTCCTGTGGGCTAGATGCCTATGGGCCCAGGTAAACGGCACTTCAACAGACTGCTGCAATCAGGTAGGTTTCTTTCAGTGCAGTGTTACATAGCACAAGTACCTGATTACAAAAGAAGTCCAGTTCTTTATGGGTTGTTGTATCACATTAGGAATTTGAAGCTGATCTATTTTCCTGAGATATTGTAAAGTCAAACTTAACAAGTGTTGAAGACAAGCGCAGAAAACACTGGGCTCTGAAACACAAGAATCTCTTTGATGAAGCCAGACACACAAACCAACCACATTATCAAACAATAGAATTATTGTCCTTCAACTTAATGACCCAAAAGTCCCTTTTAATTTCTCAGACAACAGAATCTTGAGGTTTGGGAACAGTTGCCATTCAATGTATGTAATTCATAAATCCACAATACCCTTAATGTTAATTTAGAAAACTGACTTTGAACAGGAGTCCTTTTAAGACATGAGCAGTGTTATATGCATGTGCAAACATGGACAGCATGCAGATATACTCACAAAGTGGTGAAATGAAAATGTTGAGGATAACAGCATGACATACCAGAGATAAAGAAGAATATTTCTGTTTCTACAGAAGAAAGATTTTGCAGCGACACTCCAGCCTGCTGCCTAATCTACAAAATGCAAGCCTGTAGAAGTGGTTGCAGTAGTTTTGGGTTTGTTTGTTTGTTTGTTTGTTGGTTGGTTTGAGTTATCAGACCAGGAAATAGCCACAAGAAATTATTTATTAAGAAGAAATGTGTTGGTTTTTTTATTTTATTGATACATTTTCTGTGTGTACAGAACAGTCCCTGTGAACTCAGTTGAGGTTTATGCCCATTGAATAGCTGCAGAATCCAAAACACAACTTGTGAGATACTCAAGCAAAAATATCATGACAAGTTTCCGCTGCCTAGGTCTGGAGTGAATTTACCAGGTCACATTGCTTTTAGTGCCTTTTTTAAAGATTCAGAGATTCTGTGTTAGTCTGAGAGCGCTATTTACTTTGGCCAATTTCTATATTAATGTTTAGTTGCATTGTGGTAACACTTACAAGACATTACTCCATGGTGTTAGTTTACACTCTGTTTCCTCATCCTCACTCTTGTAAAAAGCAGAAGTCAAGAGAGATTTTAAGAACATGGATAATCAACAACAGAGCAGAACATAAATAACTGCAACCAACAGGGGAGAAAGGAGTAACTGTAATTTTTTTTTTTTTTTTTTCCCAGAGAAAAAGGCTAGATAATGAAACAATTTCTATAAATATATATGCTATTCTCCAAAATAAATAAACAAATAAGTAAAAAATAGCAAATCTGTCTCCTCCACTTCTCTACTTATGAAGGACAAAAGAATTTTCACTGAACCACATCTTCTTAGTTAACAATAAAGAAAGGTTTATCAAACCCTAACAAGAATGATCACAGAAGCAGCATGCTACCAAAACACTTCATTAATGCAGGCACCATGAGTAAGATCTGTTTCTTTTGGAGAGGACTTCTGAAGATCTCTTTTACAAAGCAAAACCTCCAGCTGAATGCTATAAATGAGTGAGGGAATCAGTTATTTACATGTTATTGAGGTCCTGAATGGATAAAAAGCCAAAATTCGGGAACCTGATTGCTTTACATTGTGACTCGTGTTAACACCTGTTTGCCCAAGTTGTCAGGGATGGAAGTCAGCTAACACACTGCCAACAAAAAGGCTTCTTCTGTAACAAAACCCATCCCTGATGTTTTTATAATGTGACATCCCAATTGGCAGACAATTGCGAAAAGGAGCCAGAGTGACTGATAAATATTTCCTATGAATTAGAAAAAGAAACAACTTTGTTGCAAGTATTATTCACCTGCTTAATACCCACTATGTTTACATTTATTTTAAGGTTCCTTTTCTTGATTATTAGTGTTAACTAACTTCTAGAAATGAATCCAAGCAGTGTATGAATAATTCAACAGAAAAAAATAGCAAATTGTTCTGGACTAATTTGTAACTTATCATAGAATTATATGGTTCCCTGCTACAACAGCACTGACTTGATGGCCCAAAAGGCCCCTTTGGTCTTGTGTTCCTATTTAAGTAGTGTCAAAAGTATATGCTCTTGTAATTTAATATTCATAGATGGCACAGAGAAAGTTTATCAGAACAGCAATGTACTAAAACAAACCAAGAGTTTAAGTAAGCAAAGCAGTCCATAACAAAGATTTCAGAACATATAGGGGTTATTATAGTCTTTAACGCTGGATACATTGAAACTGTTCAGAGTGGGTGATCTCCTTTATTTTGTTTCAATCCCCAGATAGTAACATGCTAGCAGCTCTGAACAAATCATTGTAGATTATCCAACAGAACCAAAGCAACATTTTAGCCACTATTTTTGGGGACTGTTAGGACACCTATGGCAGGAGTACATCCGTTACTGTTGGATATAGTCTCACAAAAGCAATCCCTCTTAGGACACTTTTTTCTTTACTTTTTTTTTTTTTTTTTTTTTTTTTTTTTTTTTTTTTGTTAGAAAAATTTAAAAGTGACCTTTTACGGA
>JANHGN010008076.1:47538-89504 GCA_024605025.1 Megaceryle maxima | reverse complement strand
GCTAAGGCAACCATGGCCCAGCTAAGGCAACCATGGCCCAGCTAAGGCAACCATGGCCCAGCTAAGGCAACCATGGCCCAGCTAAGGCAACCATGGCACTGATTTCCTTCCCTTGCCCACATACCTCGTGCTGTTATGAAACGTGTGTTTTGGGAAAGAAGTCTGAGAAGGAGACGGATTTTTCTTTCATGTGACTGATGATCATATGAATTCTTGTAGCCAAATATTAAGTGGCTTAAATATAGAAACTAAGATTTACAGTGTTCCTCCAGAGGGTGAAAAACGCCTTTGTTCTGTTCCCAGCATACATTGGATGTGCTTTACACATCGTTTTAACCGCGTACTTGAGGTTGGGACAAATCCATGCAGCACATCGCTTCCCTCTCAAAGGCTTTTGGCTCCCTCTAGAGCCCTTCAGGCACACGGAAGGTTTTAATAAAGGGATGGGAAATTTAATCGGCAAATGATTAAGTAATGCACTTGCTGAGAACAAGGTGGAACTGAGTCAAAATTAAGAGTCACCCCCCGTCTTCTCTTCTTTTCCACAGTCTGTCCTTTTTTCCCCCCTCCTCAGACCTGGAATAAGCATCATTTGTTTCATCTTTTAAAAACTGAGACCAATTAAAGCAAGATTTTAAATCCAAGCCTTTGGTGAAGCAACAATTTTTAAGTGTTGTTTTTTATAAGCCAAACCTCCAGTACTGTATAGTGCTTAGAGACAGCCCTGAGGATGACACAGATGATACAAGACTTTTGGAGAGCACCTTGTTCTGCCTTCCTCCAGGGGGGGACATCCCACACAGAAGCTCCAGAGGCCTCTCCAAGCTTGGCAAGTCCCCACACCTTGGAGGTGTGGTGAATCCCAGGGAATGCCACCCCATCACAACCCATCTGTCCATCTGCCACAGCTGCCTTTCTGGGGACAACCCCTCACGAGGGATGGTTTGCTAAAGTCAAGCTTGGTGGGATCATCCTCTCAGAGCCCTAAGACATCCCTGTGCATCCTCTATTGAGATTTGCTGAGTTCTCTCAGATCAGGGCCTCCAAGGGGCCGTGAGGTCATCAGTGAGGTGCTCGCTCATACCTGCAGGCAAGCCCAGAGCCAGGAAGGAGAGCTGCAGCTTGTCTCCTGTTTTGAGATATAAAAATTCATCCCACGGTGAGCACTGGTAAATTACTTGAAGTTGCTTCTGCATTCCAGCCAGGTAAGCGGAGATGCCGGTGCTCAAATGCTGGTCCCATAATGAACACAGCGCTCTTACTTGTTTTGGGAGCGGAGCCCTTAACTTCTCTGCAGGCAGCTGGGACTCTAAGCAGCAGCAGAAATCCCCTTACTGCAGAGGGCAGGGTTAAAGAGTGGCTGTCACCACCAGTCCCCCAAACCCGCTGCCTCCATGCCCAGGATCTGTGTCCCTCCACCACATGCACAAATCCCTTCTTTCCGCCGCTGTACATTCATGGTTTATACTTCAGGCTCTCAACACCCCAGCCTAACAGATACAACTGCACCACGTTTTGGGAAGGTTTGGGGTACTGGCGAGTTCACCCAGCTCCCATACTGGTGTGATCAATCCCAGCAGGTCCTTAGAAAGTCCTTAGAGAGGAGAGGCTCAGGCTGCACTTGCAGAGGGGCTGTGCCAAGGCAGGCGGGCATTGCTGTTACAAGCAGCAGAGGTGTACCAAGGATGACTGGCTTGTTTTGGGGACCACAGCCCAGAAGGAAGATTACCTAGAGACAGCCCCAGCAGGGAGGAGTGACTGCACTGTGCTTTGCCAGTGAAGTGAACACAGAGCCAATCGCTACTGAAATCCCTGTGTTCCTGTGCAATTCTCAGGGGTCAGCCCAAACTCCGGTCAAACTGCCAGAGGACAAGAATGAGTAACACTTAATTTCACCAACTCTCATCCTGGGATGGCTGTTAGTGCTCTTTCTTTCAGTAACCCAGAAACAACACCTGGGAGGGGGGTTCCAACAAAAAAAAGGCAATAGAGCACCTGCAGATGGGTGTAAATAGGCAGCTCCAGGAGCATCACTAATAAACGATGCTCAAAACATCAGACCCCGCGTTGCACAAAAGCAATCGGTGCAGGCAGGCCTAGACACAGGGTATGTGGCTCTGGCACAGGGGTCTGCTTTCTTGGCTGGAGAATTAGGGCAGACACCGCTCGCTGGTGGGTGTCATAGCATCAGGAACTGTCACACAGAAAGGGAATTTGATCACTTGAGGACAAGAATGTGGAAAAGAAATATTTCATGCCTTTTAGATCTTGTTTTTCTCATCTAGTGACTCAAAAATACAATACTTTTAAAGGAAAAGACAAACAGACATTGAAGAGACGAGGAGATGGAAGGCAGCACAAATAGAAGACCTTGTCAGGCTTTACTCACTCGTTTGGAGTTTTCTCCTCCAATTCTGATACCTATTTAACGCCGTGGAGTGCAAGCTGTTGGCTCTCTGTAGCACTGAACACAAACAGGAGAGACACAGGGTCAGCTAACAGAGCAAAAGCCAGAGCCAGAGAATAGAGAGGTGAAAAAAGCAGGGTGGGGGAACCCAAGGCCGGCGGGGGGGGGGGGGGGTGTAATTTTCTAAGCCCCCTCCCCGCGATGCCGGGGCCGCGGCAGGGCCGGGAGGGGGCAGCGCGCACCCGCCGGGTAGCGGGAGAGGCTCGGGGAGAAAAGCCCCTGGAATCCTTCTCAGGCCAACACCGGCTCTTTTCTCGGCGAGGCCGCCACGAGCAGAAGGACAGACAGACGGGTGGAGGGACAGACGGGAGGGGGAGAAACTTCGGGATGCTCTAATGCAGCTGGGTGAGGATGCAGAGCTGAGAGGCTCATGAACACCTACTTAACCTGGCTGAGAGGAAGGTGATGGTGGGGAGGAAGGTGACCTTAGGAGCCGGGGGTGGGGGAGAGAATGAATCTGGGGAGGAGAAAGGATAAAATCCTTTATTGACTGCGTAGGGTCACACGCTGCTGGGCGTGCTTTGGTTTGCTGCTGTCCTTTTTTTCCCTAAACAAGGGCTTTGTTATTCAAGAGCCAATTTAAATCACAGTATGAAATCCTCTCTTTTCTGTTTGGATTAAAAATGCATATATGGATGTGGGGGTGGTGGGACATGGGAAGAAATGAATGCTGATGGCCTGTTGCTTTCTGCAAAATGATTTCTTTGGCTGTTTTTAGCACATCTTTCAGTTCTGACCTTCTCCAGCTCCAGAAAGGAGTTTCCATTTGGAGACAGACTGTTCCTAAACCTCTCCCCACCTCCCTGCTACCTATAATCCTTGTCTCCTTGTGTTTTCACTGGATACAAAAATTTTAAGCAGCTACTGGTAGAAATATAAATCAAACCAAGCAGAGCTCTAGTCCCTGGTCATTGCAAATATTGCAGTGGCCACTAATAATGCCCAAACTTTTTACTGACTGGAAGGCATTCATCCCACCCCTGAAAGCAAAGCACGAGGCACCACTACTCCAGGTTACCCTGCATCATGGAAATGCTGTTTGAGCAAAAGGCAGAAATCCCCCTGGAAAAAAAAAGCCCCTGTTAACACGTACAGCTTGGCCACATCACAGGTAGCAGCCTCCCTTCAAAACCTCTCCCTCCCAGCCCTGACTTCAGCCCCGAGGAGAGGCTGCTGGAGGATCTCTGGGGCAGGACAGCGCTTACCATCGGCAACTTTGGATGGTTTGGAGCTTTCCTCCGGCGCCACAGGGCTCCTGGCAAGTGATGCCCACCTCCAGACAGGGCTCGGGCAGGCGGGGGGCTCCAGCAGCGAGGTCTGTCCTTCATTCACTTCAGAGTTCGACGAGTCACCATTAAAATCAGACTCCAGCTCAGAGCTACGGGGGAAAATAAAATGGTGAGATAGAAAAAAAGTGGGACGTGTCAGAAGATGCATGGCATGGAGCTATTTGTTCCCTTTGGTGCAACAGGTACCAGTGTTGGTCCTGCCAGCCACGCGGGTGGCAGAGAAATAGATGTTTTGCAGCCAGAGTTAACATCGTTATTTTGGTTGGGTTTGGTTTTGGTTTGGTTTTTTTTCCTCATTTTCATTATTACAGGACTGTAAGTTGCACTGGGTACTAGACAGCTGAGGTATCCCTGTTCCCATCAGACTTCTGCTGCCCAGATTTGCATCCACAGCAGCCACATTCAGCACCTGGAATCAAACTGGCGTTGAGAGAGACTTGGGGTGAAACACCACACTGCTCAGTTAGCAGGGACGGGCCTTTGCCAAGATGAAGAAAGGGAAACAGCAGCATTTGCAATGCCACGATCCACCTGGCAGCAAGGCACGAGGGTCAAAGCTCTACTCTCTCACCCTTTTTGCACAGATTTTTTGGAAATAAGAGGCATCACTTGGCAAGCGGCTGGAGCCACAGCCCCCTCCTGCAATGCCTCTGCACTGGCACTTCTGTCAGAAGATAAAGACAAAAAGATTGAGGAAATGCTGAGGGGTGGGAGGGCCTCCCAGCCTTCAGCAGTTTGGGGGATCCCATGCTGGAAATCATGCAGCATCAGTCATTTTGACCCAGAGAAGATAAATGATGCCAGGCTGGCATCTGCAGCTTAAAGGAGATCTCTCTAAAACTCGGGTATTTTATTATGGCAAAACTCAGGTATTTGTGTTACTGCACCAACACCATTTCTTACCATGTGTCGGGCACCTCAGAGAGCCATGGGGAAGGTCTTGGACCACAGCAAGCTGCTGCACTTGGACCTGACCCCACTTCTGGGTGCGCAAGAAGTTGGAGGAAATGGTAAAGATCTCTCCAGAGAGGAGAAGACCGAGTGAAGCTACGTGCACAGCCTTCAGATGTGCAAAAGGCACCTGGAGGAAATAAGGAAACTAACTCTTTGGGAGCCATAGGGAGAGCCCATTGACCAGCAAGCACAATGAGACACTTGAGCTGATCACAGAGGCAGATTCTGGCATCTCCTTCCTGAACTGTAATTAAAAATATGCCACACAAAGCGTGTGTGAATGGCACACACGTCCTGACCTTGCCTCTGGGCAGGAGAGCGACCATTTGTAGTGATTATTAGCCCTTTTTTTCAATAATAATGGGATTTCTTTCATCTCCAAAGGCCAGACTGTAGGCAACTTTGAGGCCCTCTGATGTGACCGCGTTCCCACTGCCATAAAGGAGCGTGCCACCACCCCGCTTGGCCTATTTTTAATGCAAACAATACTGCTAACCTAATTCCTGGAGTTATTGAGGTGATTAATAGCTCTACCTTAAATAAAAAAAGAGAAGCTTATGCCATGAGTAGCCCTGTTGGCGTGGCAGGAGAAAGCTGTTTCGTGTTTATCCAGCGCTGCCTTGTAGAAAGTAAAGATTTATTCTAACAGCCCAGGGGGCAGAAGGAAGGAGGACTGAAGGAAAGGCTACAGACAGTATAAAGTCAGAATAAATGCCATCCACGTAGCAGCCGCCAGCCCTGCACCCCTGCTTCACCCAGATCAAACCAGCAGTACTGGGAGGCTGGGGCCAGCGAGGATGGGAGAACAGCTCCACATGCATCGCCCTCTCCCTAGGCTGAGTCAGAGTGGCCTTAAATTTCACCACTACCATATTTTTTAGGTGTCTTTCAAGCTGTACCAAGAATACTGATGCATATTAAAAAAAAATATAAATATCTGAAGTCTTTGATAGCTGAGATGTTGCGTGGATGGGTAGATACCATGCTGAGATTGGGCAGACTGCCACACAAAAGAAAAAAGACCTGCCCTCAACGTTGATTGATGTATTTCTGTTTTAAAAAGCAAAATGTTTATTTTCCTTGGCTGGCAAGGATCTAAGTGCTATAGTACAAAGCTTCTCCTCTCATCTCTGCTTGACAGGTGGTCATTACTCACAAGTACCTAAAGCCTGAACTGCCAAAGTGTCACCGAGCCGGTGGTTCTCCCCATCCCACCGAGCTCCCTGCAGCCAGCTCAACAGTGCTGGCCATCACCTGCTATGTCTCTCACCCTCCCTTTTCAGGCAGGGCCAGGGCTGCGGGGCAGAGGGTGCTGAGCTGACGCCCCTCATGCCACGTCCCGCTGTCAGGGAAGCAGGGGCCTCCCATGGGAAGGGAGCTGATCCCTCGGAGCAGAGGGATTAGCCGCCTCTCTGCGCTGCCCAGGCGCTGCAGGGGCATCGCCGGCCGGAGGGTACGAGCAGGGAGCACAGGCATGTGCTGCACAGGAGGGAAATCCTCCACTGAACTCACCACCTCCCATGGGAGAGGAACCCTGGAGAAGTTCACCCTTCCCCAGACCCACCCAGCAGAGCACAAATGCCATTTAGACCCACCCCAGGGACCAGCAGAAAGCTGAGTTACTAGCAGCATTGCTCTCTGCAAGCTACACACAGCACCACAGAGAGGTCTTTAAAGGAGGTCAAGAATTTGAATGAGCTTCCTTAGAGCAATAGCTCTGTTTGCAACAGTTGACTTTGGGTTTGCCTTTTTTTCTTTTTCTTTCTTTTTTAAATTCTTTCCCCCCACACCACCTCTTTTTTAGCTCTCAGTAAGGAAAACAGCTTTACTTGGGAGATACCCATCTAACCTTTAGACGGAACAAACTCCCACAGAATCCTGCCCAGAAAGCCAATATATTCTATTTTGTACCCAGAAACTGGGCTTCCTCCCTCAGTTCATCAAGGATCATCAAACTTTAGATTTGTTAGGGGTGGGCAGGGCATAAAATGCCCTGGGAGAGGCCCGGGGTGTGGAGCTGCAGGGTGATGCCCAAGGTGGGAGGCAGCCACGTCACAGGATGCACCTTTGGCCACAACTCATCTCTCACCCTAATCCCTGAACGAACAGTTTTTGGTACAGAAGGAGCTGAACCCGAGTTGCTCAGGGCAATGTTTTTCTCTCTGATTCAGGCCCCTGTGTGGGATGTGAATATTTGAAGATTTTCCTGCAAAGTGAGTCATGTGCCTGGGGGATTTATGGCTGCAGTAAAGAGCAATTGTTATTCTGAGCGGTTTGTCTTTTTCTTGGTGGTTTTTTCCTGCCCCCAGTTGTACGTACACTCAGGACTATAGTTTGTTATTTTTTTCCTTAGTGTTCCAGAGAAAACGAAGCTGCTCTTATGTTTGTTTTCTTTCTTTTTTTTTTTTTTTAATAGGCTTACTTGTGTTTTAAAGTACCTGCTTGCATCACTGGTGACCATGACTCGGATGGCAAGAAGGTTGTGTTCGGTCATCTCCTCCTCAGGGATGACCCTCACGGTGGCCCATTCAGGGGAAGGGGGTGAGAACCAGCTCTCCACGTCACGGTGCTCGGGGTTGCTCTTCGCCTTCTTCGGGGAGATCAGCTCGTCAGTCGCAGGCAGGCGGTGGTCTGGGAAAGCACAAATCAGGGGGTTAAGGGGCAAGCTGAAGGAAATCTGCAGGGGGGACCTCACCCCCTTGTTTGGGTGGTCCTTGGCCACCACCGGTGTTTTCTGTGTGGACCTCGCGCTGTGCCCAGGGCTGTGAGAGAGCTGTGTGCTCCGAGAGCTCAGCACGATGAAAGCATCCCTTCAGCCCAGGGCTCTGTGGTACAGCCCTGCTGGGGCTTGTCAGCTTGGATGCAAAGAGAAGGAAACTTCAGGTGCAGTCTGCAGATCCTCTCAGTGGCACAGCCATCAGACTGGGTGCCTGGTGGCACTGGTAAGAGACACGTGCCAGCCACCCAAGCAGGGATTTACGGTCTCTTTACAGGCCCTGACATAAGTTTGCGTGTGCAGGAGGCAGGCTTGGGTAAAGCTTCAGTGTTGCTTTTATTGCAACTTCAGGAGAGTGGGAATGAGGAAAATAAACACAGGGTAATTTTGAGTGCGGACACTGATTTGAGAAAAGAAGCAGTGTCACAGCAGTTAAACAGCACGAGCCTTGGGCTTCACGTTCAGGTAGGAGGAATAAAGAAGAAAGCCAAGTTTCCCTTACTCATCCCAGGTCACAGCCAAAGGCAGATTATCCCTGGGAAATCCTTAACTTCTGTGAAGCCTCATTTATCCACAACCCCCTGCACAAGTAAATACAAACATCTCAGTGGCGCAGGTTCCCCCCACGCTCGGTGCAGGAGGGACAACTGACAAGCTCCAGGAGAGTGGCTTTGCTCGATTCACCCACAGCGCGTGGTGCTTTCACCACATCTAATTCAACACTGTCACTTTTCCACTTATACAGGTGTATGTTAGAAAAGTTAGACCTGGGACACAGCTTATTCTCTCATCTGTGAGAGCAAACTATCTAGAAAACATCAACTAAACTCTTCTTTAACATGCAGCTCCTCCATTTATCACCCTGCCCTCCACCTGGACAGGGCTTTTAACTCACACACCCAGCTCTTTCATGGCTTGAACATGGAAAACAAACCCACTGGGGGGTTAAGAGCACTACCAGCAAATCCCAGGCCCATCAGGAGGATTACACACACCTCAGAGCCTCAACACTGGTCCACAGGACCCTCTGGAAACTGGTGTTTCTGCACCTCTTCCTGTTACTGTTTGTGCTCACCTCCTTTCTGTGTTTGAAAACAAGCACCACTGAGGAAATCCCAGCTGCAGGTGGCAGGGGTGACTGCTCTGTAGGTACAACTCTTGTGCCAGCCTCCCTTACATGTGCTTACGGATGGAATAACATGGCTTTGTGGTCATTTGTTTAGTAGTGTTTCCAATCAGGCTTTTCCCAAGCAGCAGAGGGCAGTGCATTTTTCAAAAGGCTGCGATGAATTCTGGTTTTTTCACCCTTCATAAAAGCCAGTGAGTTTCCTTGGCTTGAAAACTCCTCAAGACTTTACTGCTCACAAGAATTTTATGTGTTGTTTGGTTTGGTTTTCTTTAATTCACCTACTCCTCTGCAGAAGGAGGGAGAAGGAATGGCTGGCTGCTGCTCCAGAGCAGGAAAACACATGCTCAGGCTCTATGTCCAGCTCACTAGCACCACAGCAGCCACGTGCTTCTTGACCACAGAGATTTCATTTCCTCTGGGAGATGGAGGACATTCATCCCCCTCTAATTTTTATGTCCAACTTCTACTTTGGACCAGCCAGGCCACCCACTCCAAAACCTCTCGCAGCCGTGCACAGCGAGCTCGGCAGCGTTTGGGTGGCTGTGTGGGAGTCCACAGGTCAGCGGGGCACAGCTGCCCGCAGCAGGGCACAGCCACCCTTCCTCACACGTGGCCACGAAACCCTCCCAGGAATGGTCCCCGCTCCAGAGCTGGCCTGGACCGCAACGTGCCATTTCTACTCTCCAGGAGCGAAGCAGAAAACAGAATTGTAAGCCAATTTGTAAAAACTAAGTCCTTCATCTCAACTTTCTCCTTAAAAGACACTACATCTTATAGGAAAACCAGGGCAAGCAAAACCAAACCAAAGTCTGCCAGCTCTGTCTGTAAACTTTGTCCCCACGCTGCCAATAAGCGCTGCCCGCAGCCGCTGCCGGCGGCTGTTAAAGCACCTCCGCGTTGCTGTTTGCTTGCACGCTCAGGATGTATTCCCTTCCCATCCTGCACATCAATGTTTTCCCCGCCACGCTACCAGGAAAGAGGAGAAAACATGTTTATGACTAACAGAGACACAGCTGGAGAGCATGAAACCCCCAGACAGACTACCTCAAACGATTCCCAGCGTGGCTGCTGAATGTGAACAGATTTCCAGTCGACTGGCTGTTACACAACCAGTTTTCAACCATTATAACGTGGAATTCTGTGCCTAGAAGCTGCCCCTCTCAGGAATCTGTTAGGCGGCCGAGTTCGTTCTGAGCAAGTTTGTGCTCCCAAGCAATCCTAATCAGGTTGAAGATCAGCATCCTACATTGGCATCCATCTCAGCCTAGTGAGAGATGTCCCTGCCCCTGGCATGGGCATTGGACTAGATCTTTAAAGGTCCCTTCCAACCCAAACCGCCCCAGGATTAGAAAGCAAACACAATCCCTACTAATATTTAACCCATATTTGTATTGTAACAGATAAAGGTGAATCAAGTACGTGGCGCTCAACTCCATAAAAGCAGAACCTGGCCCTCTTTGGTGTTTTGGTGGGTGGGACACACGCGTGTGTGCTTTAACTCAAACATGAGGAGACCCATTCTGCAGGATAGTTGAAAAGACTCAGCTTTCTACCACTGCTTCTCATCGCCAGGCTGCACCCTGGGCAAGAGGCTCAAACAAAAGTCATAGACGCCCCAGATGCTCAAGTGTCAGGGTTTTTTTGTAGGCTCTGCTAATTTTACACAGTTTGACCAGTCTCCCCTAAACAGCAGCCCCTCCTGCAGCACCAGACTGAACCCCCAGCACCACGGGTGGGCACCGCAGGGCGAAGCGCAGCCCAGCAGAGCACTTTGGTCTCCCTCAAGAGGGGGATTTCAATCCCCAAGAACAAGAGGGTTCCGGTCAGAGCACAGGCAGCAGGGACAAGCTGCTGCTGGATTCACGTAAACACTGCGGAGGAAGGCTGGGGCCAACTCAAACAAAAGCCTGGAGGCTCCTCAGGCTGGAGTCCGCCGGGCAATTATTGCCTGGTTCTCCACCGCAACGCAAACAACTCCGAGCGGCCATCAGCTGCCATCCCACCGCTGGCCAGGGCTGCCCCTGATGTTAAAGAAGTATCAGAAAGGAGAAATAGGTTCTGATATAAACAAGGAATTTAAAAAGAAAGCTGAGGCTTTTTTTTTAGAAGCTCTTCTTTTGCAGAAGAAGATAAGAAGGGCAGTCTGACCTCATTTCTCCTAAAGCAGCCCAAAGGCTGAGTATTTACCCATAGGCAAGGCACACATCTCCTGAACAGATACCAGGCTAAGGAAGAAGCAGCCCTCATACCTCCCTGCTCCAGCTGGGAGCCTTGCAACTCTCCCTGCATCCCAGGCAGCCACCCATCTTTGCAGCACTGTCAGTCAGGTCCTTGGTAAGATGTCGGCACAGTGATGCTGAGTGGAAAGACACTGACTCTTTTGAAATCTGACTTCAGGGTGGAAACCAGGCTCTGAACCTCAGTGCCCTCGTCCCCACCACACTGCCAGTTGGGAATCAAGCACCTCAGACTGGCACCCCCAGGGACTGCTGCAATTAGATGGTCACACACTGAGCTGGCTGATAAACTGGCCCTCGTGGAGGAGGCAGAGGGAGCCTTACTGGAGGCTGAGCTGTGCTTAGGCAGGGGAACATGAAGCAGCCTCCCTGCTGCACCTGCTCTTTGGGGAAACTCAAGCTCTCGCAGAAGGATTGATGTGGACATTCAGCCCCTAAATCCAAGGCAGAATTTCCCACCTAAGCTCAAGATATCTCATTTTGCTAGTGCTTGAGTCCTTTAATGTCTGTGCCTGGCTGGACTTACCACATTTTGCCACTTCTTCACCAGAAGACGCACAAATGACCTTACTGCTGCTCCCTAAGGGGCAGGGGCACACGGGTGGACCGAGCCCCTCGACCGGGATTACCAGGGCATCCGCGACACCGCCGGCACGCCCTGGCCAGCCAGCGCTCTCACTACGCATCAGGTTTCCTCCCCAGGACAGGAGATTTTCTGCTAGAAGCTAAGAGACTGAGTCAGAGGAATTGAACTTTCTAAGATAAACGTGTACGATGTACAAGCTACAGAGGCATCCTGCAGGACAGGAAAGGGCACGACCCCCCTTTCCTGCTGCGACCCCGACCTCCGTGGGGCGGCACCGGGCGTTACCAGAGGACGACCCAGCCCTCAGGAAACAGTCACTCACAACAGCATTTGTGTAAGGTCTTATTTCATTTCCATTATGCTCACTTCAGCTTTCCTACTACGTACATCTCAGCACACTGCAGACACCCAGCAGTGAACACGCCCCCCACCCTAGCACAGCTTGGACCCGAGTCCCCACTAAGCCTTTGCCAAAACATTCAAATAATTTATCCAGGGCAAGGACGGGGGTCGGGAGCATGGACAAGCCCTGCATGGGAAGGTGTTCAGCCCAGGTCAGCAGAGCAGATCTGTCATGTGAGCAGAGCTGCAGGGATGGGCAGCACACATCGTATGGATCTCACGGCACAAGGCTGGACAGTCCTGCCAACAACCGACTGTCTTTTTCAGGTGCTAAAGTTTCACAAGCTGGTCAGTATGAGTAAGCCAAGGAGTTAGTAACATGCTAACTTCCAAATCCTCCATGTCCTTTGGTGCTTTCCTGTGCAAGGGTGAGGGGAAGAGAGCTGGCAGGACAGCTTTCCCAGTTCTGCTCCACAGCCTGTGCAACCAAGTGCTCACGCTGTCTGTTTTATGGACTGCACTTCCACAACTCCAGTTTCTTGTCTGAAGGTCTGCTGGGATTAAGAGAATTTAAGTTTTCCATTCCTTCAGTTGTTAGCCTCCTCCTTATTCCACTCATCCACATCTGACGGTCCTTCCTCATCACAGAATGTTCGGGGTTGGAAGGGAACTTGAAAGACCATCTTCCATCACGCTGCCCCAGTGCTTTGCTTCAGCCACACCGCTGCCTTTTCCATTAATCTCCTGATTCTCCTCTCTCCTGCCAAGCTCACTGTCTGTGCCTTGCCTTACTGATTCCCTGCCTCCTGGTTGCCTTTCCCCAGCCGCCCTTCTCAGAGCGTCATCCCTACTACCACCAGCCAGTCAGCAGGCATCTGGGTGCTTCCTTCCCTCCTCTTCCAGCTCCAAACCTCAACAGCCCTCACCCAGATACAGGCTGGCTCTGGTATTGAGCTGGCCAGTTTCTGGGGCAGAGGACATCTGGCTCCATCATGGGTGGACCTGGCCCAAGGTGAGGGCTTGGAGGGACTCTGCTCGTCAAAGCAACAAGAACAGCTCTGCAGTATCACAAAACCAGCCTGATGCTTCCTGTTCCCAAACCATGTGACAAAAGCCCAGGTCCCAAATCGAAAGCAGAGCTGGGCTGTGAGGAAGCTGAGCTCTGCTGCCAGCACAGAGCAGGCAGGAGGAGGCGAGGCTGCTCTCACCCTCGCTAGCTGCGGGCACTGCACACACTGACGAGGGGCACGCTGCCTGCCCGGCCGAAGCCTGGGCAGAGTTTATTTGCTTTAGCACCAGACTGGCAGCAGCATTTCCACACAGAAGCTCTACCAACCAGCTCTTCAATGCAAGTGTCTCTCCCCAGTCAGATCTCTCCTCATCAGACTCCTTGACTGACTTGTGCTGAAAGCAGATAACATGGCTTCAGTTTTTTTGGGGTTGGGGTTCTTCTATGCAAACTGTAGAGTTCAGATGCCTTCAGTTATTTAAACAGCAGCAACACAGCCACTGATTTCAACAGAACAACCCTGCTTTCATCTGGCCTGCCCACTCAAACACCACGAACAATTTGGATCAACAACTTCTCCTTTGTATTTCAAAACCCACCGCATCCTCCCCAGGTGGGGCGAGAAACCGCTGCTTTCCTTACAGGGCAGGGATTTAGCCGAACCGGGTGGTAACATCTACTCCTAAAGCTTCATCTGGGTCGGTGCTCACCCAGAGCTCAGGGCCGTTCAAAACTTGCTCCAGCGTATGGACTTGGCCAAACAGCCCCTGCAGACGCCGCACGCAGATGCAAACCTCTTTCAGTGAAACACACCTTTATTCTCCGTTAAGCGTCGCACCCAGTTTTCTCACTTCAATGCTTTGCCAGCTCACCCTGGAATTTCAGACAGCAGTTTTTGCACCAAAGTCTCAAATGAGCCAGAGATGCAGCCAGTGAGGGACAGTGACATCACAAGACCTCTGCAATGCTACAAGGGTTTACTAAATTTGGAGGTGGGCCTTACTGCAGCCACTCAGATGTGCTCAGTGAGCACGAATCCTCAGGTTTCCCCCATGGCACCGATGATCCGAATACCAAATACTCACTAAGGGTAAATTAGTGAGAACATTTGGACAGCAAGATCATCTCCAGCTAGTTCATGGTTTCTGGCTAGTCTTACGGGAGTTGAGCTCGCCCAGCAGACTCAGCTGAGTGGACGGGACCATTCTGGGAAGTTTGCACCAAAGAGTAAAGGTGGCAACAAAGCGACCCAAGTTTTCAGCATGACAGAGTAAGGTCATGTGCCGGACTGCCAGCCTGCACCCACAGCCCCAGCCCCTTAAAATCCACCCCCCTGCAGGAGGGGAGGGCAGGGCAGGCTGTGCAAAGACGTTCCCATCTCAGCACCGCCGTTGAGCAGGAGCCTGGCAGGGCTGGTACCTCATCAGGGTCCTGTTCTGAGCTGATTATCAAGTCCAAGAAACAAACTTAGTTTATTTATGGCTTGGCAAAGTAGCAGCCTCTAATTAGGAATATAATGATGGTATTTGTAGGTCTCTGTATACACAAGTACAGCAGCCAGCAGCCCTCCCACAGGAGGTTTGAAGAGCCCTTTTCCTTCATCTCTCTGGAGACACTCTCCCTGGCTGAGCCCTGCAGAAAGCTCACAGACTCAGGGCAGCTTCATAGCAGCAAAAAGCATGCAAATTCAGTAGGGCTCTTCTGCTCGCTGCAAAATCCTTGCAATTGTGATTCTCTCAATGACAGGCTTGTAAAATGCACATGCTTACAGGAGAACACCCCGTGATGATCCACCATAACCTGCCATAACATTTTTGACACGCACACAAACACTCTGGGCCTCCATTCCCCCCCCCCTTTTTTTTTTTTTAAATCACTTTTTGTACCAGCATCCTCAGCAGACCAGATGCATTTCAGCATCCACTGCTTGTTGAAGCAGCACCACTGTCCTGCAAGGGCTCCGTGCCCAGCAGGGAGAGCACGCACAGAGCCCAGACCAGCTCTGGTCTTGCGGGGCCAGCCCCGTGAGTCATCCTGAAGCCCAGAAACAAGGATGAAGAAATCTGTCAGCACACAGGGTCAGGAACTCAGGGATGTCAAGTGCTTTTGTGAATCCCTCAGTTTGCTTTCCCCCCTCGGGTGCAAAGCTGACAGCCAAGCATAGCACTGGAGAGGTCGGTCTTGTCTGTAATATGCTGCCTATTACAGACACGAACTACCTGAATATCCTTAAAGCCCCGAAAGCTTGCAATTAGTTTTGTTAGTCATTTTCTCCTGAAGTGATTTCAAGGCAGTTTATACCCCCAGGAATACAGGGCAGGTCTCCTCCCCAGCTACCAGGCACCAGTGCTGTTTTTTCCTCAAGCTGAACAGGAGCAGCATGGGTGCGCAGGCCCATCGACCTCCTGCTGGAAGAGACCAAACCTCTCCCTGTGTCGAGGGTGTCACTGCCTGTCCCCACAGGGACCAAAGGAGGGTTTGCATGGGACACTGAGCTGTGCAGACCCAAATCCACACCTGATGCTGTCTCGTGGGATCAGCACCACTGCACTGCCTGCCGTGGCTGGGCTGTGTCAGCTCTGCTAGACCACTCTGCCAAAAAGCTCAAGCTCGGATTTTTGAAAGCTCAAATCTCCGAGCAGGTTACTCCCCCTCCACGACTAACCAACTGCAAAATGCAAGCTCCCTCTGCTACTGCAAAGCAGATAAATGCATCACTGCATCCCTCCCCCTGGGTCCCAGAGGCTCTGGTGACTCTGCGGCGCGAGTCACCGAAAGGTGCTGAGTTCCGTGCTGGTATCTCACGACACGGTGCCAGTTCAGCGCTGCCCAGTGAAGCACTGAAGCCTATTCTTCCATGTTATGCTTGGCAGCGCAATTGCAACGGCTTTTGCTTAGCTAATGAAAACACCACAGTCTCGTGACAGCCTCTGCCACACGTCCCCTTCAGAAACCTCCCCAGGAGCAGCATGCCACCGCAAATGTGACAAAGGAGGGGCCCTTCCCAAAGGGGCTTAGTGTCCACCCACCTGGGGCTTCACAGACACCCCTCGGCACCTTCTGCAATTACCATTTACAAGGCATTGATTGCTCCAGCATCTGAGTCTCCCCACGGATAACATCAGGGCCAACAAACAGCCGTAAGCAGGAGGTGTTATTCCTGCTGGCAAGTCCCACTTGACAAGGCAGCCTGACTTTGCATACGGGCTGCTGCTGCTCCCGTGTCATCTGCCAAACCAGCGTCAGGCAAACCACATTCCTGTGACCTGGCAAGGAGATGACAAGGGCGCGGGAACCAGCCAAATTTGGGCAGAGCCAAGCACCCGCTGGGGCAGCTGGACTGGCTTGGCCGTTTTCTCCCCACCTCAGGCAGAGCACGTGCTGCCCACAGCAGCACAAAGCCTGAACTCTGCCCAACAACATCCTCCTCTCCACTGGGAGCACTGGGCCAAGGGCCTCGGACACCAGCTGGCTCAGGGCAGCTGTGTTTTTTCAGCTTTGCTCAGGAGCGGCTGCTCTGCGCCTGCCTCTGCCCGTCTTGGACAAAAATGGTCAAAGATGCTTCACTGAAAAATCCCCAACCGAGCAGCTGCAGCAGCAGCCTCCCCATCAAGCCAACGCCGCCGTGCCGTAAGCGGCCAGAAGCACTTGCGTTTATCCTCCCTCCTCCTCTCTGGCTGGTCTTAAGTCATGAGAGGGGAATGCACTTCTGAGCAAGGCACGGCGAGGGCTCCCGTGGTCCTTCTCCACTAAGAAGCGAGCCAGCCCGAACAGGAGCCCTGCACAAGCAGGAAGAGGCAGCAAGCCTTGCTGACCTAACCAAGGTATGGAAACTTAAACCAGTACCACCCCAGAGAACGCTCCTGAAGGCACGTGAAAAACAGAATCAGAGCCAGGAAACAACTAATTTTAAATTTCTATCAGTCTTTCTGCTCTGGGCCACAACACACACAGAATGCTGGTGGTAAGGAACAAGGTTTTTATGGGGAGGTTGGTCAAGAAAACTCCCCTGAGAACGCCCTGATCTATCTAGCCTGGGGGGTTCCTCACACCAAACACAGCCTGGTGGCTGAGCAAGCAGAGACCACCCCCCAGTCAGGCCCTCAAAGAGGATAAGAAATTGTCCAGACCCTGCCCGAGGCTGGGCAGCCTGGCACCTGCCCCAGGGCTCAGGAAAAAGCAGCGAAGAAACCGATTTCTCCCAGCACTGATGCTGCTGCGTACCTGCGTGGAGGCCCTGGGGGTGCAGAGGAAACCCACTGGAATTAACTGCATTTGGGCTGTGGCGTTTTGGCCCCTTGGCACATGGCGCATCCCTGAGGGCTGTGAGGCAGGAGCAATACTTACCACAGCTGCCCCAGCCACTCAATGCTGGCAAAGGGCTCTCAGGTCCCCAGGTGAACAGCACCTCTGAAGTCCCAGATACTGCTCTCACCAGAGGGAGGCACCTGGGGCTGGCACCCAGCTCACCTACCCCGCTGTGCAACTGGTCCAGTACAACACAGTGCCCCCCAAAGACCCCAGTTTAACTTGTGTCCTGCTTTTCTGGCTGGCAATCCTGAGGTTCTTAGCCTGCCATTAAACTGTGTCACCCCATCATTCATTCATCCGATGAGTGGCCTCTGCCTGGCCTTGTATGGAGCTGCTGACTCAGGCAATGACAGGAGTGAACAATTTAAAGTGGAGTTACTCATAAAAGTAGGCAGCTCTGATGGCGAAAGCGAACACCAGTTGGCATCAAAACTGGCATTAAGTCAGTCAGCAGACCACAAACTGATTTGTAGCACACCCAGCAGACTTCACCACCTGACTTCTTGTATAATAAAGAAAAAAAAAATTATTTAAGTCCTGCTTAAAATACAGCAGTGCTTCAAGAAAGCTGTGGGGCAGAAGGAAGGTGTTCTCACACCAGTGCTGTGGCAGCTCAGCTGAAATGAAGCCAGCAAGCTCGGGGATGAGAGAAACAGCAGAAGGCACCTGCCACAGGAGCACAGCCCACGTGGGACTGCGAGAGGCGACGGGGAACGATGACACCACTCAGACCTCGCTGTCGCTGCCCACACTGGAGTGAGACCCGAGCGCAGACCTGTTACAGCTTCAGCTCTGCCCTGGAGCCTGAGCCTCAAACCGCGTAAGGCTGCCTGGGAGGACTGCCTGTGCTAAGGGTTTGAAGTGAAGACCTCCCACCCATCAAGGTATTTCACCCGTCTGCCTTGAGAAGCTGCAGGGATTCCAGCAGCATTCCCAAACTGATGGCCTGTCCAAACCTTGAGTTCTCCTTACACCCGAGAAGCTGCCAGGCAGATGAATAAAGGTCTCCTGTAAAACCTTTGCCATCTTCCTAGGTTTCAGTTCATGATGCCTTTCTCCTTTTTCCTCAGGCCTCCTCCACACCTCTGCAGAAGCCATTCCCAAGCAGCAGGGCTTGATCACGGGCCGGCTTCCAACCACCAGCACCAACTACAGCCTTCCTGCTGCCCGTTCTCCACCCATGGCCAGTGACAGGTCCCACCACGGCCCCCTCCTCCTGTCCCCAGCACCACAAGTCCATCCTATCCCATTCTCCCAGTGCCCACGCCAGCCCCCACACAAGCTCTGCAGCCACAAAACACTTCTTCAAAGTCTCCATCACTTACTCAGTGCCCAGGCACTTCCAAATTCAGGCACAAAACGTAACCAGGGCAGAGCGAGACAGAGCCCAGAGCACCTTTAAACGCACCCAGGATGGTGCACATTAATTAATACAAAAAATACCAGAAAAAAAATTGAGAGCTAAAGGGAAAAAGCAACTCACTGAAAACCTACTAGGCCACATCGAATTTATATATTGAGGGAAAATTGCTTCTCAACCAAAATCTGCTGTGAGAATGCAGTATTTCTATCATTTTAGAGGAAAGCTATGTTTTATCAGAGCAATCTGTGTTAGTCTGGTATATTAATGCAGGTAATAACTGTGAATTCAGGAGCGTAGCCACAACAGTTTCAGTCTCTGGAGTGATCGGTGTCTGCTGAAATAGTATTTTTTTTGCACACACTCAAAGCACTGAAAACCTTAAAACAAAGATGTGAATGAATACCTGCAGAATAAATGGTGAAGGAACAAATTGAAGACTGCAGCAGCATGCAAATTTCCTTGCAATTTCACATTTTAAAAGAACAGGTCAGAAATTCCAGCCATTTCAAACAAGTTTGGAGCCCGCTACCTGGTGAGATGAAATCTAAGCCTCTCTTCTTTTTCTCTTAACACAGATCAGAAAGAAAAGGAAAGAGATTTGGTGAAATATTTACATGACCTATATAAAATATATGTATCAAGCAGAAATACAGAATGTCTTCTGATCTTCAGCAACGTGATCTCTCATGCAAAAAAAAAAAGTCATCTGCAAGAACATAAATATTAATGCAGAATTCACTGCATTTCAGAACCCATTGTTCTGATTGGAATGTGAGGAATGAGTGAGCCAGAAATGAATTAAACCCAATGGTAGTAACCAATTGCCAGAATGTGACGGGCAGACGCAGACCATCGTCCTTGCCCGAGGATGGAATATGTACAAAAGCAACTTTCAGTGGCATTTTAGAGCTGTCGCAGTTTCTTGGAAGAAACCAAGAGGGACAGAAATTACTCTTCTTGGTAGAGTTACTGAAGGGCTGACATTTGAATTTGGTCCATTTGAAGGTTTGCCTGTACTCTTTTTTCCTCAAATCAAGTGTGCTTAAAACCAGCAAGACCTTCTTCATTAGGAAGCATTAGCATAGGAGTTACCTTTACAGATATTGGTATTTCCAAGTCAAAGAGCCACAGTGACAACAGACAAGCTCAGAACCCAGAGAAAGAGGAGGAAAGACAGAGCGACTCCTGAGAGACACAGCAAATGCCACCGCTGCACTTGTAGAGCTACGATGGCATCCGTAACATAAAGCAGGTTTCAAGTCTTAGAAAGCATTAAGTATGCAAAGAAGCCTTGGTATCATCTGCTCAGAAACCAGGATTTTTGGAAGGGACCCAGTTGAGCAGCAGCCTGTTTGCCCTTCAAGCAAGTTCCCAGCTGTACAAAGGGACAGAGCATCGCTGCTTCGGGCTGCGTTGCAGCAGCACCTGCTCGCTGGAGACTGGGAGCACTGGAGCTTTTGGAAAGAGCTTAATGCAAGAGCAGTAGTAGGATTCAGGGAGGTCTGCTCACACGGCCAGGAGTCTCAGGGCTGTTAAATTAACTCGGGCATTAACCCTCCAGCCTCTTCCTCTAGCAGCATTACTGGGAGCAGAACGAGGAATATTTAGTTTGATCATGTAATGATTTTGACTGAGAGCAAGGGAACTAAGCCACTTGCTCCCCTCACGTCGCTGATCTTGCCTGGTTTATTTATTTTCCCTGCACTGAGTCCTGTCTTGTCCACTAGCATTCCAGGGCATGGACTGTCTACTGCTGAGTATATTCCTCTAGTGATAGGATTGCCTAGTCATCTGACTTTTTAGGCCTTCTATGCCACCATGAGCAATACAATTACTACAAATCTAGACTCTAACAGTTCCCCAGTTTCAAGCTATTGTGCCAATATTTGAGCAGGAACAAGTGAAACTTTATGAGAACAGCATGAACATCTGATGCCTTTCAAAGCTTCAGTGACAAATCATCACCGTCTGCAGACGCAGAAACCTCTTCTGATGTTTCCATGCCACTGCCCCTGCCTAAAATGATCAAGTAAAGATGGCAGAAATGAGCCTGCTCCAAAACTGTAAATTGCACAAAGAGTAAATTTAATTTTACCCAAATTACATTGTCCACTGCAATTAAAGAAGTGCCAAGTATTGTCTTAAATTGTATTCGTTGCCCTATGTTTTCATTATGTGAACCATCTCCCCCTCGGACAGCGAACCTCCTACTGTGCACGGTGGCTTTTTCTTTGGCAGGGAAGATGGAATAGTTCATTGGGAATTACATTTGTTGTTCTTTAGCAATGTTGTCTTTAGCAACACGTTCAAAAAAAAATACATTTCTGTCATTCATCAGCCCTAGTGAGACTCAGTTTGAGAGAACTTAAAAATACATACCCCACAATACTTCCATTAAATTATTGGGAATATTCTTTCTGGGATTTGCTTTTTTTTTTCCTCCCCTTGAAATACAAAGGAAGATAGCTTAAGAATTGCAGAGGAAGCAAAAGAAAGAAGATGAAGGGGAGGAAGACTTAAGAAAGGTCTGCCGGAGAACCTGCTGTTTAAAAAGAACCACACCACCAGCCTGAAGAACAAAAATGAAAAGTGAAAAAAGCCATGACAGAGCCAAGGAAGGGTAAAGATATCAGTAAATGAAACAAGGCCACCATTAACAAATACTAGGTCATCTTCCAGGGGTAGAGAAAACCCAGGGAGCTTGCAAACAGCCCTCCAGAACCAGCAGCAAAGGTGAAGTCTGCCCCACAGTTACCACCCGCTTGTTCCGTACACGATGTAAGATCCCAAACACGTCTAATTTAGCACGACCTTTATGGCACGTGTTAATATGACAAATAAAAATGTAAGGAGAAGTCAAAGAGGAGAGGAGGACAAGTGCCATTTGTGTAAGCAATACAAGCAACCCCCATGCTCACCAACACCGATTTCTCACTCCCAGGAAGTGTAAATCCCACCACCAGGCACCTCCCAGTCTGCAGCGGATGGGATGACGTGTCAAGGACCCCGATGTACATCCCTTTCCAAAGGGATGCACATGCAATTGCACCACCCAGTGAGACTCTGGCCTTCGGGTCAGGCCACAACAAAGGTGACAAAACAGCATCCACCAGAAGAGGAATTTGTGAAACGAGCGTAAAGCCACCATCAAGTCTCTGTCCTCAGGAAATATTTTTTAAAAGGAAAAGATGAAACAAAGAGACTTATAAAGAACTACATTTATTTTTGTTTACAGCAGATTATCATAAATAAAGCTAAAACAATTTTCACTGTGTGCAAAATACATAAGTTCCATGTGAAAATTTCCATACAGCGTTAAAAACTATTTAATAAAAATATTCCATTAAGATTATAAAGTAAAATAAAGACAGAAGATTTAGGAGAAGGACAGAATCCTCACTGGCCAGGAAGAGCTAGGAAGACTCTGCAACAGAGGGTAAAAAACACAGCAGTGGGAAGTGGTTTGAAATGCCAGACCTTTACGTCACGACCTTCATCTCAAAGCACGCTGAGCTTTGTAACAAAACACTGGAGCCCTGAAATACCCAGGAAGTCATGTCCTAACCATCTGTGCAGGAAGGGATGCTTAAAATACAGACAGCTTTCTGTGCGGGCACAGCGTGGGGACTTTCAAAGTCATCGTGACATTTGAGGATACCCACCCCAATAAATACTATTGCTTTAGACGTGCAAACGTCCAGGTCAGCAAGACAAGGTGCAGGGCTCTGGTCCTGCAGCCCTTCTGCGCTCCTGGCTGAGGCGTGTGAAATGGGGCAAGTGGAAGAGGATGTTTGGCCCCTCCTGAAAACCACTGCTTAGATCAATTCCCTTTGAAAGGGAACCTCAGCAAGGAAGGCATGACCATATCAAGCAAAACCTTAGCGTGCTCACTTGTCAGACTGAGCCCTTTGGCTCTTGTTTGGATTCGCTTCCTCTTCCAGATTACCAACATGTGATTACACATACTGGAATTTATATTCAAAAAAGACAACATAGGAAATAATCACACAAATCTGTCATGGAGAGCAGTGGCAATGCCTCATGCAGGAAGACAAACCCATTCATCAGTGGCAAATGGGGTCTAGTTAATTAGTTAACAAAACAATTCACACCAAAGCACTCTGGTTATATAAACTCACCGCTGCTATCACCCACTGAGCGTGGATCGCTGTCAGGCCTGCCTACTGTGTTACTTGGGCTGGAAGACTGGAATTTGCATCACTTTGGCTACTTTTTCCAACAGAATCCTTTGATCTCATACTTTTCCAGTATGAAAGCAAAGAAGTGCTTAGAAAGCACCGCGGCACTTCGACGTTGCCTGCTCACTGCACGTTCGAGTGTTGACGCTGACCAGGAGAATCAGCTGCCTAATCTTGTCCTGACCTCATTTTAAATCTTTCCTTCATTACTTTGAAACAAATAAGGCTTTAACGAGCTCTTTCAAGAAACAATGTACTTGTCTAACTTACCTTAAAGGCACAAGGAAGTGCAGAGAAAAACATTCTCTACGCAGAGTGCAGACGTTGCCTTTTCTAAAACCCTGAATTCAGCAACAGGTTAAGTGATCATGCCAAAGCTTGCATCTGTTAATATACCAGACACACACAGTTTGCTCCAAAAGTCTTTTAAAGAAAAAAAAAAGGCGCAGTGAAACGCTGTCAAACAACAGTGTTAGTCACATGGGTTTGGAACTGGCAAGCAGAAAAAAAAATAAAAAAAAAATTAAAAAAAAGTCACCTGAGAGCAGAAAGGCTTCAGCCAGTGAGTGGGTGCAGCACCGGAATGATGAATTGGACTAAAAGCAACAAGAGAGATTGACAGAGAGGACAGCAGGAAAAAAAAAAAACACAGAGACCTTAACTTGGTTATATAGGAAAGTATCAGAAATACTACGTAGGCACAAAGAAGAATTGACCAAAATGAAGCCACCTTCTTTCTTTAAATCATGAATGAGGGCAAGTAGGTCTGACTCTTACTAGCAGAATATTAAGAGATTAAAAGTCTACCAGTTAGATTGATAGCAATAACAAAACCTTCTGAGCAGAATCACCTGCGAACTCCCAGTGGAGGACACAGTGTAATTAAGATTCCTCAGGAAAATGTTTTCATTGTGCAAGATTCTGAATTCTGTTGTGGAAGTCTAGGGATTTTATTCCCCATTATATAATTATATATAAAGCCAATACCTTTTTTTTTTTTTTTTTTTAATTTTAAAATTTCCTACTAGTAAGATTCACTTGCTTGAAATTCATTGGACATCAGAGCTTTCCAAGTTTTTTCCTATATCACCATTTTCTGCAAGTCCACCATGAATGATTACTCTGCTGAAAAGCAGAAAATTTCCTGTAGTAACCAGCAGGATACAATTTCAGGAAAAAGTGTTCCTAAAGACTGTACTGTTGACAAACTGAAATCAAAACTGATGGCAAGCCACATTCTAAAACTGTACCACTTAGCAGTTTCCTGTGTTGCAGGGGTAATGTGGTAAATTGCACTGCAGATCTTTTCCTTTTTAGGGTGAAACAATTGCTATTATTAGCAAATAATTAAAAAGTATACAGTGTTCAAATGCAGTTTGCTTTTTTTTTAAATGCTATAAAAGAGGTACAGATACATTTCTTTACATATGTACAAATGCCCACCACATAACTAGAATTGTCACTGTGTCCAGTCAATATTCCAGCAAAGTTTTGCCAGATACAGGTTTGAACATTCATAGCAATTTATTTCAAACAAATGCTTCCTTATACCTAAATCAATTTCCTTTAAGTTCTTTTTCAAGTTCTGTCCATATACTTAATTTCTTTCTCAAAATACATAAGCACTCTAAAATGTGGAAAGCTTTATCCTTGTAGTTTAAAGTCAAACTATCTAGAAGAAAAATCCAGTTTGCAATTTATTTTAAACAGAAGACACATTTCCTTTTAATACCTATTAACCAAAACAATTCAAATCATCTTTTCCCACATTATGATAATTAAAAAAAAAAAAAATTCAAAAAAAAATCAAAAACCTGCCAGCCCATAAGCAGCCCAGTCATTTAAGATCACTGGAAGGCAATTCTCAACCTTGGTTCTAACTGAATGCGACCTTATTTCCTATTATTTAAGCCACATTCTTTTGGCTAGAAAGAAATGCTACAGATGCTTTTAATTTTAGGCTATACATATTACCATGTTTATGTATTTACCTATTTCCTGGTTAACTTCTGAATTTCAACATGTAAGTAATTGAGGTGCTTACCTCACTGGCTAACTAGGCTGAAAGCAAATCAGAACTTGGGATGTTGATGTCTACTTTCCATTAATTAGCTTATTTGACCTATCCTGCCACCTTCTGATTATTCCAGACCTTGTTGAGAGACATCTGAAAGCAGTTTACTGAACAGCTGCTCCAGATTACTGAATTTCACCTTACTGCTATCAGCATTGTACACTGAAATATCCAGCTAAGAAATCTTCTCCTTAGAACGCGTTTGTAAGTTTTTGTTGCTTGTCCTAAACTTGTCTTTTTAAAAAACTCCAAAAGACAACAGCAGCAGCGCCTACCCAGAGGCACATCAGCAGCAACTGCAGTTACAGATGAGTGCTTCATAAACTGATATTCCTCGAATCAGCCACTTAATGAGGAAGCCTTGACTTGAGCAATAAGTCAAGTGTAATTACACTGCCAGTTCCTTTGACTTACAGTTTCAATCAAGCCTTCACTCAACTAAGATTTGCTCTTTAAATTTATTTCAACACTTTAAATAAATTAGTAGTACAGATTATACCCACTATCAAAAAAAGGGTATCTATCACATCTAAGAAATGTAAAAGGCATGACTAGGAGCAATGTGAATTAAGTACATAATTATATTTCTTTGGGTTTTTTTTAACATATTCATGCAAGTTATAAACCTCATAACCCAGAGCAAGGATGAAAGCAAGAAAAAAAAGTTATGCGCCATATTCAGGTTTCAAAACCCAGTCATTTGTCAGAAATATTCCCCAAACATTTTAAAGAATGCACATTCTTTCTTGGTTAAAAAAAAAAAAAAAAAAAAAGAAAAAGGGGGGGGGGAGGAATGGACACACACAAAGACAGGGAGAAGAATGGTTTTAAAATGTACCACCAAAGGTCTGATCACAGGATAAAATGGGAAGGGGGGGGGGATTAAAAAAGAAAATCTCCAAAATTATCCTTCATTTGACTTCGTGTTCTGGAAATGTGTCTGGACACTGCCCTTCATGCTCTAACATACAGTACATTTTATATTGAAAAGTTTGATTGCACCTTGTTTATATCAGAAGGAATCCACCATTCATTTAAGTCACACATTAAATTGCATGAACAGTAAAAAAAGATGAAACAAAAAAAAAAAACCCCAAAGAAACCCTCAAGAAAACAGTGTGACTTAATTTTGAAAATCTGAAAGGCACAACTGAGCAAGACACAGAGAAGAATTTAAAACCTATAGATATTTTTCACCCATTCAAGCACATTCTCAAGTGACAGCTCTGCTTCCCGGTACATATGAGCGAGTACCTCTAGAAGAGCACAGAGGAATGGCACACCAAGGCTCAAGAGTTCGTACAAGTAGGTATAGTTATATGCATTGTCCCTGAAATGAAGATTGGTAGCGTGCAGAAAACCATGCATCCAGTTAGACAGGCGTCTGGGAATGTCAAGCAGATCCCTTGTCACCCGAAGGGGCCAGCTTAGCGTGCCCCTAAAGAAGGAAGGCAGGATACCTGGGGACCTGTCCTCTGGACTGCTAGCAGTAGACAAAGTGCTTTCTGTGGTGGTCGTTGTGGATTTGGGTTCCTCTTTCTTCCATGCTTCTGTTGTCTCCTTATATAAAAGCATTAAAAAAAAAAAAAGTTAAATATACTTCTAAAAATGGAAAAATCCAGTTTCTGTTACTGGTTTCAATTCCATCATTGCCAATTGCTCTAAAGTTCTAATTTACTTGAACCAGACTATAAATCTGCTAAAGGCACAGAAACAAGAGGTTAGATTTTAGTATTGATTTTCCTGTTTCTGGACATCAGGTAGAAAATACCTTACACACAACACACAAGTACTGAGCTCCAGATAAAGCTGCCTCGACATTTTTGGCATTAGTAATATAACCAACAGGTACCTTTCCCTGGATCTGTAACGTTGCTCTTCTCTTTCTGTGTTTAGTACTGATTTTGCAGTGTGTAAAATGAGGTTTACAGTAGAATTTACCTACAAGAGAAAAAATAATCCATATGATATTTTATTTATGAACTGAAATCCCACTGTCGTATCTAAAAAAAAAAAAGAAAAGAAATCTGGGGAATTAACAGTTGGGCAACAAAAGGAAAGGGAAACTTGCCACCAACTCTGAATAGCCCTCAGCTCTGAATGGGTTTCTTTGACAGTACCCAGATTTGCACATTTCTAAATAAGGTGAGGCCATTTATCTACCACACAGCTGTAAGACCAATAATCAGCAGAAAACCAAGATTCTGTAAGTACCAAGTGACAAACCAACACAAGAAATCAAGCAGCAAAAAGACAAATGGTGAGTTCATAAAAGCCTTCGCAGGAGATTCTCCAGACTGCAAAGGAACCACCCTTGGCCTTGAGATTTTGATCTGTTTATGGAAGGAGATCAGGCTACTACTCTCCTTTACTCAAATAATTTCCAAGTGGAATTTTCCATCAAATTTCAATTTGGTTTAGTAATTTGCCTCTAAATAAAACCAAAACAAAAACAACAAAATCACACACAAAAAAACCCAAACCACACAAAAAGCAAGCAAGCAACCAACCAAAAAACAACCAAACCCAAATCAAAACAGAAAAAAAAAGGCAAAAAATTAATTGCCCATCTCCAAAGCCCAGGCTGTAGGTGGGATCGAGCGCCCAAAATCTGAACGTCCCATTCTGCAGCAGATGGGAATAAATTCCACTGCTACTTGGCCAGCACTACTGCTTTCAACTCCTGAGCCATGACACCTTGAAAGAAATAAACTATCCTCCCCCCATCCATGTAAATCTGCCACTATCATGGCTCTTATCCTTATAGATCATGTTATTTAATGAGCAGTTATTAAAGAGAGACGAGAATAATTCTGTACTGTTGGAGAAAAATCACCTTTTTGCTCCCCTGCTTTGACCTGTGATCAGACAAACGTTCTGGTGGCTCAGATTACTTTCCACTGAAGGTTTCTTCATTTAAAGCTCAGGTCTGTCACAAGTGGATTCTTTTGAAAGACGAGAATTGCAAATACAAGGACTCAAAGATCACGGAAGCAAACAAGGCACTTGGCAGACCTCCTCCTGACGGAGCTACCCAACCAGGGCTTTCTAACGAGTTCCGTTAAGAGCATCGAGACTCAGACATTTTAAAATATTCTTAAATATCTCCTATGTTACCTTCTTCAACATCAAAGGCATAAATTCCTAACCGAAGTGTTGTAGAACATATTTCACACTTGAAGCACTCCCTGTGAAAGAAGTGGCCTTCCGCACTCAGCCGCTCCATAACGTAGACCCGTTTTTTGCAGAAATAACAAATGTCACTCCCACCAACAGACTGGGGAAACTCTTTTCGCAGGGACCCCTGTGAAGACAAAAAGAAATGCACATAAAGCTGCTGCACTACACCAGATATTACGTGGGCAGTGGCTTCAGCTGCTTAAAGTTTTCCACAAGCGCCCTCCACACACGATTAAAATGAGCATCAGTCAGCGTTTTTCACCTGCAGCAACTCTGAGATTTTACGTAGCAATCCATAAAACAGACATCAGGAGGACTTGAAGGCTTGAGTTTTCAGCTGGCCTTGCATTCCCACTTCCCTCTGGGAGGTTACAGACATTTTGTATTTCCTCGGGTACAAGAGCAGCATCAGCCCCAAATGCTGCACAACCGTGGGCACGGGTGTCTGCCAGAAGAGGCCAAAGGACCTCCAACCTCACCAGCCTCCAACAACCTACACCCCTTTGGAGCTAAGAAAACAGCCATCCTGATGACTCTCCGGAGGAAAACGCAGGCTCGTGCTTTGAGGTCCAGGAAGAGAAACTGACAGACTTCAATAATGCAGTCTCAGCTACCACCAACACTGCTGCAGAGGTGCTTCCCCTCTCAGCCACCTTCTTCCTGAGACTACAGCCCAAGCTGGGGCTTTGTTTGCTTTAAAAATGAATTTAATTCCTACCACAGACACTCAGAATATTTTTAACTCATTGGACTTTAAAATATCATCCATATCTACAACGCAAAACTATTTTGAGAGCTTTTGTTGAATTTGCAGTTAACATTCTTTAATTGCCACAAATCTCATCCTCTGGATGTACATGCAAAAGGTGCAGAAAAATAAATTATTAATGGATTAGATGCTACCGGGCCCCCCTTTTCCTATTATAGGGGCAGGTATGAAGATGTTACTGTGCATTGCTGTACTATGCTTAGTTCTAGGTCGGTACAGATGAGCGTCCTGTCTCTACCACAGCCATCACCATCTCCCTCCCCTACCCCCATGCCCGCTGCCCCAGGAGAGGTTCCACACATGGGACAGAGGAGGTGCAGGCTTTCAGAGTCCAGGCACATTCAGACAGGGCACACGGTCCGCACACCTCAACTTTAATTTGCCAGCAATAAGCAGCCTTAGATAATTTTTTGATGTTAAGTGCAAGTCCCGTTTGGCACTGTCACATTGTCTTGCGCTTAGCGGTTGCTATTCCCAGTCTGCCATTAGTAACCCATTCTGCTGTGATGGATCATTGCAGAGCATGAAACTTTCCAAGGTACAACCATGCAAATGCAAACATAGACAAATGCATTTTGCAAGAGAAGATGTTAATAGAACAGATACAATGAAGCAGAAGCGATTGAGTTTAGCGCCGGCTGATAAAGTGTCATCACCACAACACCACACCACACCTTACTTTGCTTCCCAGTACCTGACAGCTCTGAGCAGCGGAGGCAGGAGATGGAGAAGGAGGAATGGGGCAAGAACCAGTAGCTCTGTCCAGAGACCACTTCTGAATTCAACACAGAACAGTGTCAGAGTTTAAAAACAGCTCTCTTCAAAAGGAGGCACAGTGATTCAGCACCAGTGTATTAAAAATAACTGCATAAACATGTAGTGTTTTGTACAGCCTGATTAATAATCCTCATCTTTTGCTAGTTGTACGAGTAAATACGTTTAATAAAAGCCTCCTGAAGTTTTACTTCATATAGGCAAGTAATAAAAATATGAAGACACAGTGAGCAACGTTTCCAGCACATCCATACATCAGCATATTTTGCCAATGTGCACTCAATTCCATAAGCATTAGTCTAAGACCTTTCATAATGCTTGAAGTGCTCCCCAGCCAGGGTCTTAACTCCAGATGACATTCTGGAAACACCACTCTTTTAAGTCAAGTTATTGTTTCTTTGTGGGTTTAGTCTTACCAGTTCAAGGGGGGGAGGCTGTGGCTTGGGTCTGTGATCATTCACATAGAGATTGACAAGAACTTCAGCCACAGCTCCAATTGCACGCGAGACCTTTCCTACAGTCATCTAACCAGAAAAGGGGAGAAGATGAAGAATAGAAGGAAGAGCTTTAGTTATCCTTGAAAAAGAATTTGATGAGCAAAGGATAAGAAAACATGCAAACAACGATAAAGAGAGGCTAGGAGAAGCAGAGGCAAAGTCTAGCAGAGCACAGGCATGTTCATGCACGATCAGCACGGTCCGGCTGGTGGCCATAGAAGGCTTCCATGCAGCCCACACACTTCTCCCTGTGGGTGATGGGGAAATAGCTGCTGGGAGCAGACACTGCTCCCACAGCACAGGGCCTCCTGCCATGTCCACAAAGAGGCTGAACCGGGAGCTACTGCCTGGCTATCAGGGTTGGACCATTCTGATAGATTAAAAAAAAACCCCTATTGTTCACTTTGACTTCTTAAGACTTGGTGGCTTTATTTCACAATAGAGGCTTTGGACTAAACTGCATATTAACCACAAATTGTGGCATTGCAGGAAACATTCTGTGAAAACCTACTAGAAGTCCCACATGGAAACGTTCTGTTGATGCTCACAGAGCAGCCATTCTCCCTCTTCCCAATGACTCAATGCCATGGAGTACTGGAAGAAGACATCTCCTTTCATCTGCTTCATCACAGTATTGCCCCTATTAATATGGGGCCATTGCTAATCAAGTTTATCAAACAAATAGGCCTGCAAAGAAACTGCAGTTCCTTAGGCTGTGACTCTAAATGCAGCACAGCCAGACCAGGTCCAGGCTTCCCTGACAAAACACATGCCTGGGGACTGGAAAAGAAGAAAGGCGTGCATGCCTGTGTGCGTGAGAGGCAGGCAGGCAGGCACTCCAGTTCTCTGCTCCTGGAAAAAAGCCAGTGAAGACTTAGTAGATTTACAATAGTATTTCCTGTAGTGATTTTGATTTTAGTTTTATAGCCAATGTAAGATCCCCCAGTCTTCCCAGTGACAAAGGCAGCAGTGGCCATCCCGGTACAGCCAGGGATCTGTTACCCTGCTTCTGAAGCCAGGACATTCTGTATTTATTTCTTTTCCCCCAGATCCATGATCTCCTATCTCTCATTCCATTTGCCTCCCCCAGAACCCAAATTCGAAGTCCCACATTTCTCGGTGAAACGATGTTTCTACTGCCACCACACCAAGTCCTGCTAACAGAGAGGTTTTAAATGATCAGAAAGTTACCATGAAGAAAGGAAAAAAAAAAAAAAAAAAAAAATTTAAAGCAATGGTATTCATGATACTTGAAAGCATTTTCTATCAAGTTTAAAAGCAACTATAATGCATCGTGGATGTGGTTTCAAAAATTATGATGAATAAAAATCCTCTTGCTAATAAAAAACATTCAAGTGCAGGAACTTTAGAACATGTCCAACTCCCTACAGCTCCCTTATTTTTTGAGAGTTATCCCATAACTGACTTAATATCCAGGTGGATACAAAGAACTTGATATCCAGAGGACAATCTACTGGGGCAGTCTCATAAGCACCTGTCACCATCAGAAAGCCACAGAGAACGAGAGGGACGGGGTGTGCAAAAGCAGTGTTGCCCTGCAAGGATCACAACCTGCACTGAAGCAGCACAACTGCCAACAAACCCCCTCATTGTCTTCTCTAAACTTCACTCTGCTGATGGACAAAGGCTTCAATAACATCCTCACCCACTGAGCTGTGTGAAGTGCAATCAACTCCCGTTGCAGGAGAGAGGGTCTGACCCCAAATCTACAGGCATTACTTTAGGGAACCTGTCACCTGTTCTGCAGCTTAGCTTTGGTCAGCAGCACACAGATCTCTGCCTGCCTGATGCTGCTCATATACCCTAGAAAGTCAGTGTACACATAATAGGCTTTATATTTTGTTAATGCACTTACTGCCCTTGATGGTACCGTGAAGCCACACACAAGTTTGTAGTGCTGGGGCCACTATCAGTATCTACCAGGTGACTGCTCACAGTTCAGGCAGGTTTATACCAGGAGCTTTAGACCCTTTGTTGGAAAAGAATTTTAAAATCCACCTTACCTGGTGAATTTCAGAAAACAACCAAAAAAATGTTTAAAAAAATCCCCCAAGTGTTTGTGACTGAGACTACACTGACCTGTCCATCACATGTTCTCCAGGGGGCTTATTCACATGGGAAGAGAAAGCTGCCTTCTCTATTTCCCTGGGCTGTTATTTAGAACACCACAGCCAACCAACAGGAAGCTTCAGGAGTATTTTCAATGACAAAGGAATTAGATGTTCTCCACCCCAAAAAAACATACAGTGCTTCTCCTTTGTAGTTTCATATCCTTAATGATTTCCCTGGTCTTATTTTGCTTGGAGGGCGATTTATTTACTTCTGGTACTACATGCTTCATATATTTTACCTCTGAGATAAACAACATTTGAGTAATAAGTTACTGTGTGTAGGAAAACACCCAAGCCCTGCTTACTGCTGTCAATTAAGAGTCACGTCACCCAAAGGAAGTAGTTGGTCCAAACTCTGCAGGCAGCAAAGCCTACTCATTGCAACATCTTCAGAGTTCTTATGACATATTGTGTGTGGATTCACTCATGCAAAGAGCAGATGAACACAGTTTTCTGAAGGTCAATCCAACTTTAAACAGAAAACAGGAATAACCAAAGCCCAGCCTGTAATATAAGATTTGTTAACTCATAATTCTACCTCTGTGAATTTTGACAGCTGATTAAAGCTAGGAGGTAGTTTTGATTATTACTGGCAACTTAGTGTCTTATAGAAGTTAATTCTTAATAAGCTGTAATGACTATGTCTTTACAAGAAACAATATGCTTCCACTGCCTTCCTTTCAAGTGCTCCTTTCAGGACTGAGGCTTACTAACAGGTTTCTGTCAGGAGACAGAGTGATTTCTTAGGCGCGGCTTTCGCTAAATATGGCACCGTAACTAAAACCGTTCAAATGTCCAAAAATTCAGCAGACCTAAAGGATCGTCGTGTCTCAACCTCTGTCCTCACTTGAAATTAAGATGACAGCACTATTTAAAGGATGGGAGGGTGCTGATATTTACAGGTCCTATCTCAATGTCCTACAGAACTGAAGAGACTTCTATTATACGTTGTTCTGTTGAGGAAAAAGCAAGAATCTCAAGAGCTTTCAGGATTACCAATCCCAAAGCTCTTTTTTCATACTGAAGTCTACACTTAGCTAGTGATAGCTCTCAGAAGGGAGGTCAGAAATACAAACTCTAAGTCCTATAACCACACCCTCAAGATAACACAGACACGGGCAATTACTGGTACATATTCACAACGGAGAGGTCCAAACATTGTTAAATTGTCACGAGCTGTGCTCGAAAAGCACGCTGTGTGCCTGAAATACTAGCAAATTCATTTCTGTAGTGCTGCACAATTAGCTGGTGTTTTATGGAGTACGATAAAAAGTTCAGGTTCTGAAAAGTGTGCAAAAAAATGGGGACAACCATTTAGCCACGGATGGGCATAGATTGCTTGTTATGAAATCAAGGCTGCAGCAGGCGCTCTCTGATGATTTAATGCTTTTACAGTAAAAACAGCAGTAAGAAATCTGCTTCTGGAATTTCTTTTATTGAGAAATAACAAAAGGTAAGCCACAACGTGGCCTGGGTAACTTGAAGATGAACAGAAGTTGCCAAAGAGAGGTAAAGCTAAAGTTACAGGGGGTTAGCAGGACAGAATCAACCTCACAGCACACGTGTAGTATGGAGAACAGAAAGCTTAACAGCTCACCAGCACATCACCAACACAAATAACAGTGCTGCCCGGTCATTATCAGACCTGCTATTCAGAAATTCTGAAATATGCTGTGCCCAATGCACTGTATTTAGACACGTGTAATGCATACAGTGCACAAGAGGACCTGAGCCTGTACAGCCCTATGGAGCAGCACAGTAGCCATCGAGTTCACCCACGTAGATCTGCCAAAGAATACACGTAGCCCTGCCTAACCAGCCAAATATTTACCAGATTGGATGATCATACATTTCATGTGCTGGTGACAGAACAAGATTTTCTTGCCTCAGTTGGGCTGCTTTCTGCCTTCACCTCTGGAGAGAGTGTTTTTCAACCAAAGTAAACTCAGCCTGGCTAAAATCAAATCATAACAGGCTATTCTTCCACCATTTAAGTACAACAGTAAATTAATAAAAAGGCTGTGAGCGCACTTTAAACAAAATGCACTTGAATCAAAACATCCAAAAATGATTGCTCAGGTCAAATGTTCTCTAAGAAAAAAAAAATATTTTAAATCCCAGTGAACTTATCACTCACAGTTTCCAAATGAGTAAGACCCTAGTACTCCTGTTCTAAAGGGCTGTTCACATAGGTTGTTCTGGGGTTTATTTATATATTTATTATTCCCTTTGCAGTGACATAGCTCTCAAATAGCTCTCCAAACAAGCAATAGGCCTTGATATTTTGGAAATCATGACTTAGCTTAAAACCCATCACGTGCTATATCTCCCCTAGGACATAAATACTAAGAGGAAAATCCAGGCACTGGAATTATTTTGAAGCTGAAGGGAATTAGGTGATTACTGCAGCAAGGCACCCGCTGGGCTTGCAGTGCCCTTGAAGGGTGGTGTAGCCTCTGTTTTCCCAGGGATTGAAAGGAAAGAAGTCCTTTCAACACATCTCAACCAAGGAAAACTGCAAGTCAGCTCAGTTTCCAACTGCTCAGTTACTAAGCAGCTAAGGCTGTAAGCCTGATTTCCAACCAGCATTAACAGTATGGTGTAAAGTAACCTAAAAAGGTCTAGACCGATTCCCCTAAGTGATCCCGCTCGACGCTCACCAGAACGGAAATTCTCTTCAGCCATGGCTTACCTGGAGGTGAGAAATACTCATGAGCATTTCACAAAACTCCAGTTGTTCAAACACAGCAAAAGCAGGCAGAAGGCTTTGCTGCTCCTCCTGCACTGGGTCACAGCAGTCATATTCAATACTTCTAGAAACTTCACGTTTCCACCTTTATTTCCACACCAATCCTATTCAATACTGCAGTGTTCTCAGACTGCTGCGACATAATCGGAGGGAAGGAAAGGGAACTTTGCCTTACCCTGAAAAGCTGAAAAATATCAAGCTTTCTTCAATGAAAACCCTTCTAAAACAAGGGGAGTTAAAGTTGATGTCACCTGAACAGATAAAAGCACAGCCCATTGAAACATCAGCTCAAGTAGTAAGGGCTGAGTATCTCCGACTCGTGCCAATGGCTTTCATTCAGAGGATGCACGCTTCCTCTCTGTAAAGTTTGCTGTTACAAAGAACAGTATTCTAGCAACTACCATACAAGTTTAAAGTACAAATAAACTAAACAAATAAAACTATCAAACCTGTCTGTATCAAGAAGTGCTGATACAATCCCAAGACATCCTCTAGTTCAGGTTGTCCCCTGCAGTCCGGACGGGTATTCGCATGAAAAGACACACAAATGCCACCCAAGAACAACTAACCAACCCCATCACATCGTTAGATACACGACGTGAAGCTCCCTCCTTCTCTTCTAGGCATGTCTGTGATAACACCCAACATTTAAAACAAGCAGCGATGCAACATTTTCAGAATGAAAGCAAGAATTTTGTTAACTATTTGCTTTGTTCTTCAGCTTTATACCCAAACTATTTTTAACAACTTTCCTCTTACAAACGTGCAGAATTAACGAGAGTGAACAAAGTAAAGTTTGACTGGAAGGTGAAATACAACCTTTACAACAGATCTGCTGGCAGCACCTTCCAGCCAAGCCATTTCTCAAGCAGCTTTAGCTCAAGTTTGGATTTTACAGGAAAAATCTGTTAATAAGAGTACCTGTCTAGAAGGAACAGCAGGGAAAGCTGAACCGACAGATGATGGAGAAGAGGCAGCAGCTGAGTCATGAGGTGGAGAGCAAGAGGGAGTTGGGGGCTGAGGATGGGATAAGCCTTTAGTAGGTAGCTTATTCTGTGTAGAGCAGAAACAAGAGAGTTATCCAAGAGACAGCGACATTAGCACAGGTTAAGCGAATAAGTTCACAGTCATGCATAAAAATATAGAAAGATAATAACCACATTTCTATTTTTTTTTTCTCTATTTGATATCGTTGTACTCGGTTTCCTTGCAAAAATACTTACAATGGGCAGTAAGGTAAGAGAATGCTTGGAGAAAGCATAAGACAACAGAAGAAATGCCAGATTGCATTGACTAAGAGCTACTGCTCACCAGTGCCTGAGAAACTGTGAGCTACCAGGGCACACTTTGAACACACTTCTCTTGTGCTAAACCCCTGTGACTGGCCTTATGCTTTAGATTGTGTTTTACCTCCATTAAATTAATATTTAACCAAATAAATAATGCAATAAAATAATATTTAACCAAAACTCTGTACCAGTTTCAGTGGAATCCACATTACTTCTCTGATCCACACAGGATGAAAGGAGAGTTAAAACCAAAAGCAGTGCAATTCTTCCCCCCATGTATTCTAATACATTGTCTAACTCGGTGCTTCCCTTCAGGTGCAACACCCAATATTCACCTTTGGAAACTCCACGTATCCAAACATTGAGGCGAGATGTGCCGCTTTCTCTTTAATGTTCTTTTTATGGAATTCCCTATTTGCTATGGTCTGAGCTCTTTTCTGCAGCAAGAGCCAGGGAAGGAAAGGCAAGAAAAGACAGAGAAAGAGATTTCAGTTAATGCCACATACATCAGAATACAGCAAGTTTGTAGAAAGATGTTTAATTGCCTTAATATAACCCAAAGTCAACAGAGAAAAAGGCAGCGTGTCTAGGGAAAACACATTATATGGATTAAAATATGCAGTAAGGAGACAGAAAGGAAAAGAAATTGCTTGTCACCTGTTTCATTTTTTCCTCCAGGTGCTGCAGCCGCTCAAGCACTCCAGAAAGTACAAATGCAGCAGAACAGGCAGACGCCAGATTTTCAGAGGTTCCTGACAGAGTGAGCTGGGTATCTGGTTTTTGTACAGTCTTTGCTCTCCTGGCCATATGATCAGAATCATTTAAAGACTGTTTGGGTTCCCTGACCTCGTGTTCACTCCTAGCTACCACCTGAAACTGGGAAACACTTGAAGTGAAAAAAATTTGCTTTCTGCACTACCATGCAGTAGATGCAGCTATTAAGGATGCTTCCGAAAGCACAGCACAGTCATGCACAGAACTGGAAAGAAAACAACCTCACATCAACTCTTTGCACACTACTGCACCGCTGATGTTTGTGTCCATGCACTAAAATCAATCAGTCCTACATAACTTAGGTTGGTCTTGACATCTTTCCCTATCTTTGTGTCAGTTTTTATGAATAACTCCAGACAGCATCCGTGCAGAACAACTCCTCCTAAGGTTTTCTGCAAAGGTTCGGGGGTTTTTTAGCATCACATCTGCCTGAAGAATATTTCTTGGCATAATTCTAGGTCTGGTCTGACTCAAATCAAGCTATAATGTATCTTCAGATTTAAAGCTTTTTCTGAGGAGTTCAGTGGTCTTAATTTGAATCTTCATATAAAATCCCTTTGGAAATAAACAGAATATTTTAACTAGTTCATCTTTATCAAATTCAGTTTTAAAAGTTACATTCCAGTTGGGTCTTTCCGTGACAGTTTTCTACTTCATCCTGTCTGTCCAATTCAAATAAATACCCAAATTTTCCAAATTTCTCAGAATGAAAATTTAAAAAAACAAATGTAAATCAACTTGTAATTGCTCCTGGTGTTTCAGGATAGCACATCTGCCTTTAAAACAACAATCTCCAATTGGTTTATGAAGCTGCATTTTTCATCAAGCTGATCTGCAGACTTCCACATGCAGATGCAGATCTCATTCCACAGCAGTCTACTCTTGAAGTGTCACTACAGGATACTTACTTTTGTTTAAAACACTAATGTAAAGCGAATGTCAATACTATTTGATATGAAATTGCTTTCATTGGAAGTACCAAGAGAAAAAAAATCAGACTATGTATTAAAAAAATTAAAAAGTGTCCCGTGTACGTGATGTTGCAAAAGAGCTTTCAGCAGAAATTCTTATGACAAGTTCTACTTAAAGAAATAAAAATCCCCTGTGCATCAATATCAGCTTTTCAAGGCTCAAGCTTTTATCTTAGACATTTTTGCCAGGTTTCTTGGAGTGGAAAACTTTCTTTGCCTTATTACAACAGCCCAAAGCTTCGTGTACGTGCACAGAGAAAATTTTCAGGTACTGCTGTATTCTTCTCACATGTTAAATGTAGTTATGCAATTATATTTATACAATTTGGAGTCTAGATGTGATAACACAGAAGTCAACTGCTATGTTTTGAGGGGTTTTTCCCCTATGGTTACTAATTCTTTCAAATAGTTTTCTCAGCTGGTCGAGCAGGTGTAAAAAGCCTTAAAGTTTAGTGTGGTTTTCACAATTCTCAGCTAAATAAATCTGTTAACTCTTTAGATTACATCCAAATATTGTATTATATATTCTGTAGATAGGCAATAACATTTTGTTCCCAGCAGTAAGAGAAATGGTGTGCTTGTCAGGTGTTACCTGTATGAGCTCCTACCTGCCTTTTTGGTTGAGGTGGAAGAAGACTTGGATCCTTAGGTTTAGCAAAACGAGGATTAACAGGAGGGTCAGAAGAGAGCAGGGCTGGTCTATCTATTAGCTCCTTGTAAAGCATTTTTACAATTATAAAGACAGTGAAAAGGAGAAAAAAAGGAAGACAGTAAATAGGATTCAAAGATCTTTTGAGACAGAAAGAAATAAAAGCTGCTTTTAAAGACACGTTACTGTAGATCCTAACAAGGTGTTTTGCAGATTTTTGTCAGCTGCCCATTTTATTAACCCCTTTTACCATCAAAGATACACGTAAAACTCAGCACATTCAGTATACTTTGAGAGGTTAAGGTCAAAAGGCATTGCACAGAGGCTTCCTTTGACAGGGCCAGACAAAGCTCTGTGCACGTGTCACGTGCAGAAAGCTCAGGCCAGTGATGAGCAGCCAGGCAGTGTGTAAACAACAGTAGATCATGGGCTGAGAAAGTCACTTGAAATATAGAAAGTCTACGCTTCCAGAGAGCTTAAGTACATAAATAAATACATGTTTATAAGCACAAAGAATTAAGAAAGCCCCATCCTTCATAGAACCTCGACACCTCACTCATCCTTCCTTCAGATCTTCTAGGTGGTAGACCCCAACTCAGCTGACCCAGACCACCTCACTGGCTAAGAAGGGTTCCCTTCTTACACCTTCTAAGTTTTCCATAAAGAAAGATCCCACTGGATATATAATGTCCTTTATTCAAAGAATATAGGAAAAAAAAAAAGGTCCTTCAGCAATACCATGTGCAGCCAGCTTAGACATCCACACAAAGCAACGAGTCTATAGGCTGGCTTACAAGAGATTTCTAGACATCACAATTCCACTACACTTTATTAATAGAATAGATATTAATATGTAATATTAATACATTAATATGCATTAGCCAATTTATATAGGTCCTCTTTATTCGCTGAGAGGAATATGTTTGGGGTTTTTTATTCTTTATGCAAATTAAAAACAACCTATTTCCAAAATATAACAGATGGATTTTTCCCTTGGATCTCAGCATCACAATCAGAAGGAGAGACTGCAGTTTAATTTCAGAGATTACTTTTATGTTCACATATGACCTACCTGCCTCCGCAATATTGTGTTTGGAGCATTCTCTTCAAACTTTGCCAACAGTTGAGTTGCCATTGATTTAACTTTATTCTGGTTCATTCCTTCTCTGCCATCACTCTGCTCTTTCCCAGCACTTGTCCCTTGGTTTGTAAAGCCTGAAGCCTGCAAGGAAACAACAAACCACGTTCTTATCAAGTTTACCTACGACACTTAGGAAGAGAAGGAGAGAGATAACACCCTTATCAGCAAAGGGTGAAATACAGTCTACAGTATATTAAAAATGATGTTATTTAGCATGCAAAAGTAATGAAAAAAGTATTTTCTTTGGTCCCAAAGTAGAGTAAAAAGGGAACATTAATCAGTGCTGCTGGTGATAAAACAGAGTCACAAAGGCGAGGGCTAGCTCCCCTTGACAAAGCGGGGCAAGGAACCAAGCTGCAACGCAAGCTCTTCAAAGAAAAGTGTGTTTAAACAAACTGAGTTGGGAAAAAGAGAAACAAAAACAGAACCAAAAAACCCCACAAATAACCTCAATGTCTTAAATGTTCTTGGGTCAGAAAGAAAACCAGTGCAATTCAGATAATGCTCTCCTCCCTATCAAATGACTTAGAGGAATTCAGCTCCTCCTTAGCGCACACCTCAGTAAATTCAAGGTTTTAAGGGGAGAGCTTTTTTGTTCCCACCAAGCACAAGAGGACAAGCCCTGGCCCCTCGGCTCCCACTGCTTCCTCAGCTCTAGTGCTCAGCAAGGAGCTGGATATGTGTGGACCATGAACACCAACCTCCTCGAAGACACCAAAGAGACCTTTTCGACGTCTTTTGTTAGTCTCATTTTCTTCCGTTTTCCCTTCAACCTGAAACAGTAAAGCCAAAACAAGGTTCTGTGATGACTGCAGCAGGTACCAGATTTATCCAAGCAGCTCCCCCAAGGATATTAACTTTCCTAACCAGGCAATAGTGGTCTGGTCTGTGTTAAACAAGGCAAACAGGTGAGCAGTGCCAGCATGGGGGGTCCTCACGGCACAGCACACCTCATGAGGCACTCCCAGCTCCGCAGGATCTTTCCTTGCATGAGCCTGGTGGCCCTCGTGGCAGTTATCACATCCATACAAGCTGTCCTGCAACCCCTGACTGGCAGCTCTCACTGGACTCCAAGGGGTGAAAATACATGCTCATCCACTTTGCTGAATGCAGGCCCTACGCCGTTGGTATTTACCCTTTCCTTTTTCAGTACTGAAGGGTTTAATTCATAAAGCACTAGCACATCCTTGAAGAAAAAGGCATTAGAGCAGCAGTTGTTATGTGAATCTTAATCTAGACTACACTGCCTTCCAGGTAGGTCACAAAATCCTGAAAGCCCTCACTCTTTCACTATAGCCTCTGCTCCTTTTGACCTAGATGACAGCACGCAGATCGTGGGGCTCACACTGCAGGTGCATTTCCCTTTTGGAGCAATTATTGTCTGCCTTAAAGGTCTCTCTCCCTTGTAAGGTTCAGCTCCATGACTAGATGACTTTACATTACAGTAACTAAGGAGCCAAACTGCCTATTTTGCACTCAAGCTGTGCACACATTTCATTATTTTACCAACCTAGAGATTACACAAGTAACAAAGAGTTCATACTCGCTCTGCACAAACTTGTAAAATACTCAAAGCTTAAAAATTTCTATCAGTTGTTATTAAATTCAGTCTTTAATATTTGGGACTAAGGAGATTTTTTTTTTTTTTTGGGTCTGGTTAGTGTCACGTTAGGTTATACTTTAAGAACCATAAACTATACTCCACTTATTTGCATTTGCCCACGCTGTAGCTTAGTGATTGCTCAGCTAACTTAAAGAAAAAGCAAACAACAGAAAAACAAACAAACAGAATAAAGAAAGATCAAAGAATACAGATTCCTTTTTACATACACACCATTTGTAATAAACCACTGTGCAGGGAATAGAAGTAATCTCAAACAACTCGTGAGCAGACACCAAAAGAATCAGATGACAATGTTTTGATTACATCGTATGCTTTGGTACATTGTCTTTCAAGCACCAGCTCTCAGTAACCTGGCTTTACACTACCTGTGGTTATTAGTCTACCAAGGAATAGTGAGGAATATAACAGCACAATGTACTCTGCATAATGGTACATACCACATAAAAGCAGAATTTGCCTAAGTGAATGGAGCAAACAAGATGCTGCCTTTCAAATATTTTACATAAAGGACTTGCATTAACATATTTACAAAGAAGTGAAAGGCAAAGCAACTTGATTGTCTAACAAAAAAAAAAAAAACCAAAAACAAACCAACCCAAAAAACTAAACAAGACCAAAAAAACAACCCAACAACACCAGACCAAAAAAACAACCCAACAACACCAGACCAAAAAAACAACCCAACAACACCAGACCAAAAAAACAACCCAACAACACCAGACCAAAAAAACAACCCAACAA